>JAHWFP010258742.1:0-43792 GCA_023313725.1 Lithobius niger | reverse complement strand
CCCCCCCCCCCCCCATCTGCCAGCTGAAAAAAAAAAGTTTTATTTCCATAATTTTCTGGGGGGAAAGCTGAAAAAAATTAGAATTCGCCTCCACCGTAAGATTTTCCTCCCTCTCGGCACAGTTGTTCCTCTTCTCGTCGACATGCCTCTATTGCTGCTTCTCTTCGTTGTTTCTTCACGAAGCGTCAACAAACCTAATTTTGCTGCCATCCAGTTGATCAGATGAAGGGGATTCATTCGCAAAGGCCAGAAATTTACGTTTAGTCACTGGTTCAGTAACCTTTTCCTTTTTTTTCCGTGGTGGAATCGGAGGTGGCTGGCGATCGCGTCAAACTAGGTGTGACCGGCGTGGTTGGGTTGAGCGGTGCTGCTGGCCCCAGGATTTCTTCCTCATCCGTCTTGTTCCATCGGCATTTTCTTGCTGTTCCCAATCGTAGAAGGTTCTTTCGATCCTTAGGAGTAGATTTCTTGGCTCTTGGCATGTTTTTTCCGTAAAAAAAATAGTTATTCCGGCAAAAAACAAGACAGAATCAGTAGCGTTCGTCTGCACAAGATGGCGGCGCACACTGACTGAGACCTTTAAACTACTGCGTCACTATGACGTCACAGCGCCTGCCAACCAATGGCAGTGGGAATTCCCCTCACGTGAGCTCTTCTAGCCAATGGGGAACGCAGAGAGACGTTTTGCGTCGTTCGTTTTGCCTGAGCATAGCAACGAATATTTTGATTGGACAATTTCGGTGCCAAGCTAGAAAGATAGCAAAAAAGGCGCGCTTTCAAACAAGCCTAATACCGCTACGATCCGATGTACGGAACCGGAGATACGTGGCGTCAAAGTTTGTTTTTATCGACTTTAGGCAAATAATTTATCAAAATTTTAGCTTTGGAGCTTAGACATGGATTACAAAAACGTTATTTTTAATATGAAAGAGGCAGAATTTTGCAAAAACGACTGCAGAGCAAGAAAGAGGAAAGATTGAAGGTAGGGAAACGACCATTTTTATGTTTTTCATTTATGGGCCAAAAATTATGTTTTTGCACTGGCAAACAGCGATAACAATGATAGGTAGAGTACACATGAAAACAAGTAAAATTATCACATTACTACCAGGCAAGAACGCTATTCACTGATCTGTTTTAAATTTTTGAAGAAAGAATGTTCTCCTTCATCAGATGTCGATTCTGTCGTAGTTAGCTCCAATTAGATTCATGATAGGCACTTGGATGGATGAGCATCAAGCTGATAAGCCAAAGGGCTTGTGCCTAGGCATGGGAGCAGTTGTCTCTTTCCGTGAAGTCTCTCAGTAGGCGCTTGAAAGATCTCGCACTGCGTGCTGCGACAACATTTTGGGGAAGTCTGTTCCAGTGATCCACAGTCCTATACAGGAAAGAAAACTTCACAGTGTTGTAGTGGGCCCTCTTTTTTGACAGTTTCAGTGTATGTCCACGGGTTTTGCTCATTCCAGAGAAGTTTAAAAGCCCTTTAACATCCTTGCCATGTAGGCCATGCACAATCTTGTACAACTCCACGAGGTCTGTAAGCGAGGCGTTCAACATAGGGTAGGTCACGGAGTTGGGGACATAGTTTAGTAGCACAACGCTGCACTCTTTCCAGTCGGGACTGATCCTTAACAAGGTATGGTGACCATGTAACGCTGCAGTAGTCCATGTAGGGTCGGACGTAAGTCAAGTAGAGTCTCCGGAGAGATTTCGGACTAAGGTAGGTAAAACTTTTTTTTATTCTGCCCAGTTCGATTTTGCATTTTCGCACCACCGAAGAGCATTGTCTAGATGGCTGCAGGTCATTTGTTACAATGACGCCAAGGTCTTTTTCCTCATTTGAGTCAGCAATTGATTGTTGGTCAATGAAGTAGGTGTGGCAGGTGTTCCTAGCTCCAATGTGCAGTGATTGACATTTAGACCCGTTTAACTTGAGAAGCCATTTTTTGGACCACAGTGAGACCTTATCAAGGTCGTCCTGTAGAGCATTACTGTCGTTCACTCCCTGAATAGCACGGGCAAGCTTATTGTCGTCAACAAACATGCCAAGTGTAGGGAATAATTAATGGCTTAATTAATATTCATAACAGAAACAATACAATTAATTAATTAAATGCATAACTGCATAATATCATACATTTATTAAATGCATGAGCCGAATATTTATTCGGATAGATCAAAACGACTCCAGATAGCAATTATAATTGGGAGTCCTTCTTCAAAGACGACCGAGAGGCGGCAAGATCATTTGAGACTGAACAAGTGTAATTACACCTATTGTTAGAGTTTAAAAGATGGCATTACCAGCTGACATTATTTACGACAGTTTCGTAGAAGCTAAATGACTTTCTAGAACTAGATTTAATTACGATAAGATCGTCGCTCATGATCGATCACTACGCGGAATAACAATAAGTCCCTCCCACACGGGATGGCGGCATATACCTTCAAAGTGCCGCGTACGGGGAACAATTAATGAACCCGAACGCAACAATAGAATGATTGACAGGCGGAGAGGTCCCAATTGACGATAAGGGCCCAAGCTGTCCGAATGTTACTATATTTAGCATTTCAATAATAAATCAATACTACAATGGATTGATCATGGCCGATAACGCCACAGTATTTAAGCGGAACCTCGGAATGCGTGATATCATCCGATCAACAGCAGCTTACCAGACGCTAACTAGTTCACGCCAGTCAAATTCCGAAGGCCGCAATCCAGAAGTACGCCAGGCAGATTGCCGTGCCGAGCTAGCGACGGGGCTTCGCCGCTCAGCCGACCCGTGGGCCCATGGCCGCACTCAAGCTTCAATTAATGAGCTAAGTATTCCGATTGATTAGCGATAGCTAATTGTGTTTATGCTTAAATAGTACCAAGCCGTACGCTACTAAAATTAACCCGAGATTCCTTTAATTCAACTTAGAGAATATAATAATGATTAGGTTCACCGCTCGACTAAATCCGTAATGCCATTCGTTAAACTCATGTCGAATCATTGTAGTCATACAATCCAATCATAATAATCTGTCACTGATTTAATTGACCATATGTGGGGTCAATATTGTGTACAGCGGAGTGTTGATTAAAGGCCCAGTATAATTGGATGTTTGCTTATTATTTAGCCTACCTATTTTATACTTGATTAGTGTTTTATACAATTGATTGCCCTTATGCCATCCTGAACGATAATGTTTATTCTAGTCAAATGGTCACTGGAATAGAACATTACACAAGGTTGGAGTTAAGGCTGTCCGGCAAATCGTTGATATAAATAATGAACAGGGCTGGTCCAAGGACTGAGCCCTGGGGGACTCCACTGGTCACGGGCTGCCAGGTGCTGTGACGGCCATTGATCAAAACACGTTGTAGTCCGGGGCCAAGTGGTTTTTCGTGCACCTTTCGTGGTGAAAGCATTTCACCTGTTGGAACGTCTTAAGGTACTC
The DNA here is from genome assembly GCA_023313725.1 of Lithobius niger. Classification (NCBI taxonomy): domain Eukaryota; kingdom Metazoa; phylum Arthropoda; class Chilopoda; order Lithobiomorpha; family Lithobiidae; genus Lithobius; species Lithobius niger. Next base: position 40,345 of record JAHWFP010258742.1, on the reverse strand, counting down.
CTAAGCTTTCAAAAAAACTTTGGTTCCGGACTGGCAATCATAGCAGGTGGCCGCCATCTTGGATTCAAAATGGCGGCCATTGCAAAATATTAAAACGCAGATTTCTACAAAACTACTTATCCGATTTTAATTTTCTAAACATCGTTGGAAAGGCCAGAATGTAAGCTAAAATTTATTTACTATCAACTATGGTCCAATTTCTAAAGCTTTAGGAGCTATATAGACCCAAAGACTCAGTTGTCATGAAAATTGCTCTTTCCAAGTGTTATTTGGTATTTTGTAGCTCAATGGTGAAAGATACCAACAAATAACATGGTACATAATGAGGAACTTAAAGCTTTCAAATAAGCTATTGTATGTTTTAATTGAGTGCTTAGGTACCATAAGAGGCGGATGTATGGAATCCGTGAGCTATTTTGGGACAAACTTAAAAACAAGACAGCAGATCGCGCCACTAAGCAATGGATGACATCACTGCCATAAAACTACTTCAGATCATTTTGCTACATGTTAGCTTCACCCACAAACCACGACAATTTTGCGTTTGCAGGTCTGACACCACTGCTGAGAAGGTACCTCTCACGTGACAGCTCTGGCGATGTATCAACCTGCGGATCCCGTTGACAAACCACAACCACTAATCTTGATAATCACAAGACTCTTCAAGATGAAGACTTGACAGGCAGAGCAACTAAACTGTTCCCATGCCAAATGCCCAAAGCACCCAAACCGACATACCTTTCGTACACCGCCTAAACACATACCCCAAGGACAGACTTTACCAGTGCATGCAAACATGATGCACCCTGGTTACTTGGAAGAACTGTTACGTTATTAAGCTAATCAGCAATTTCTGTAATAAACATGGAGAACAAGCTAGACAAAGATTCTGGCCAAACTGAGCATGCATCAGGGAGTGAACAGTCTAGCAATGAAGGGGTATTACAGAGCCCTCGTCTAGAGATGTTCCAACATGGACAGCCTACCATTCTCTCATTAGCAGCACCCAAGCTTTTGCACAAGTTACAGCTGCACCCCTTATACCAGCACACGAATGGTCAACCTTACTAACCACATTGTTACAAGCCCAATCCATTACTACGTTTGCTGTTGGGGAAGGAAAACCTGTTGTATCCCTTGATGTGGGATTGTACATGGCCACCAAGCAACTCCAAATGCACCGAACCGACCTTTCCAACATTATATTGCGTCCAGGAGAGTTACACATTGTCATGGCCTGCTTATTACGAACAATACGCAATTAAATTGAAAACAGCGGAATCGATCTATGCCTCGTTGAAGCGAACATATACAGTACCACAACACTAAGACAGATTTTGGATGGTAAACATATCAGCAGAGGCGTACATGCACATCTCACAATACTAGAAGTAATGTACCGGCTATGTGCAGATGGTATTACCGATAGGATAACGATTGTCCATGCTGGATTGACGGCTATGTTGGAAGAGTCCATGCAGATAGAATCTTGACTTGAAACATTTGAAAAAGCAAGTTCAAGTCGGTCTATGTTCAGAGCTACGCTGCAATACATGCAAATGGTGATTGAACTCTACTTATTTATTAGAAGTGTATGGATGGGTGGTTGGTAGTTGCACTTAAGTTCGCTGGATGCCTTGGCTAAGTATTTTGTTGCACATGACAAAAGGAACTATGCTCCACTGTTGCATGAAAAGTTTAGGCGATACTTCAACTCAACTATTACAGGAATTTCAAAACGGCAACTGGTGGTGAATAGGAAAGTGGTTCCTTTCTGCTCACTTGGTGGTGATCACGCTTTAGAACATATTAATCGCAGCATGAAAGTTTCAGGAGGAATAAGTGAGTTTACACTAAACACAATTGCACGCACACGTTTCTTCCTAATCCCCGAGATGGTAAGATTGGCCGAGGAATCGCAAGAACTGGCTGGCATACACACCTCTAATAAGGCCAAATACCATGAAAACAACCCAGCAGTGCTGCAGCGACTCAATGACCATACACAGAAACTAATGAATGTTTTAACTGAGGTTACAAACCCTTTCAAGGACAACTCTGAAGAACTTGTAAATATTATTACAAAAAGAGTATTGCCAGGTGAAGTGAAGGCAGACGTAGTATCAAGAAATGAAATGGGTCAGGGGATGTACGAGGAGTTTGTTGCAAAGAGGATACTGAGCAATGAATGCAACATATGGGGCAAACTTCCGAATTTAATATGAAAATGTGGAAAGACAAGGCCAAGAAAATAAGTAAAGGTGAAAGACACCATTGTTGAACTTCTAGAGACTAATGCCCTGTTGGTTCGCCTTCTAGTGGTTGCAAATCACGTCCAGAAATCAATCTTAAACAGTGCATTGGTGCTTAGGAGTTTTCTGTCGTTCCAAGGTCTCTCTTTGCTGTGGATGGGGCACTACATCACTGCGGGAACGAAAGTGCTCTAATGGATATAACTTACTTAAGGACAGGGCCAAACAGGAGGAGCAGCCCCATATTACAGCCCAGTCAGTCTGTGATAATGTACGTCATACAGTCGTCGTTGTTGATAGCATGGCCCAGCTTCAGTCAATGGACAAAGGCAAAGATATAAAAACATGCAAACAATTAGCTGATGTGTTCACTCATCATTTGGAAAGGAGCCACGGTAGTTACAGTGAAATGCATGTGATATTCGATTGATATGACGTACCCATGTCCTTGAAGACTGTGACAAGAAAACATCAACAAGGACCTACCTTGCAACCTGTTGCATATAAAATTGGCGACACGACCCCAATAGGACATCTTACAATGAAAAAGCAGTTAGAGCACGCCAATACAAAACAAGCCTTAATTGTGTACCTCTCAAATAAAATAATAGAACAGACGACGTGAAAATCTAGAAGCACAGTAATTGCATTTTGTACCCAAGTACAAGCTACAAACTTGAACCTTGAATACCTTTCCAGAACACAAGAAGAGGCGGACACAAAACTGATTTACATACTGTACGATGCTATTCAAAGAGGAGCTACCCATAGAGACATCGTGTCACCGGATACTGATGTGCTAGTATCAGCTGTTCATAGGTATCCACAGCCCTGTCCTATCATTTGTAACCCTAGAAGTAGGGTGATATCCGTAGGTTCAATTTTTAACGCCATTGGTGCATTGAAATCTTCCGCTTTACCAGCTTTTCATGCTTTTTCTGGTGCGGATAACACTGGAAGCTTCTTCAATAAAGGAAAGCTCTCATGCCGAAAACATTTGAACGATCGGACATCGAGACATTGACAGCTTTTACAATACTGGGAAATGCAAGTTCTCTTGATACAAATATCTCTGATATTCTTGAAGCTTTTGTGTGCCGACTTTTTGCACCTTCCACCAAAATAACGTTCATTACAGAATTACGTTGGTGGATGGTCTACAAGAAACGGTGCCAAGCTGAAAACTTACCTCCAACTCACGCAGCACTTAAACAGGTTGTTCCTGCGTACTCAGTATCAAGCAAATACTATACGGTCTCAAGACATCATCCCGAACCCACCGCAGACGTTCCCAGATGGATATGGATGGCAACAAATGGGTGAGACCTTCGAGCCAGTGACGACAACGCTTGGGTCTGGAGCAGGCCCAAGCTTTGTCTTCACCGGCTCGAAGGTTACTTCTATAACCGAGCTTGTACACTGTACAGTGCTCCTGTATAAAAACAAGGTGTGCTACTGTCCGATGCAAGTGCAGTTTTAACAATCGGCAATGTTGTGAAATATGCGACTGTTCAAATCATGAAGAATCCTGTCTGAACCCTAATAGAATAACTGGAACAGAAGATACCTTCGATGAAGAAGACGGGTCGTATTATACATAGAGTAGAAAAATTGTACTACTTTCTCCACGTTGTATAATTGATATTCACTATTTGCTAGTAAAAGCAACATTGTATGCTGTAATGAAAGCGTTTGTGCCATGTATTGTATATTTGCTTAAAATAACACACATGACTAACCAAATTGCTTACTTAACAGTTAATAGAACTAATTTGTAAGCTAAAATAATAAGTTCCACATTAGGTTCCATGGTATTTGTTGGTATCTTTCTCCATTGAGCTGTAATATACAGAATAATACTTGAAAAGAGCAATTTTCATGACAACTGAATCTTTGGATCTATATAGCTCCAAAAGCTTTCGGAATTGGACCATAGTTGATGGGAAATAAATTTTAGCTTACATTCTGGCCTTTCCAAGGGTGTTTAAAAAATTAAAATCGGATAATTAGTTTTGTAGAAATCTGAGTTTTAATATTTTGAAATAGCCGCCATTTTGAATCCAAGATGGCGGCCACCTGCTATGATTGTCAGTCTGGAACCAAAGTTTTTTTGAAAGCCTAAGAGTACCTTAAAATGTTCCAACAGGTGAAATGCTTTCACCACGAAAGGTGCACAAAACGAAAAATATGACCACTCGGCCCCGGACTATTGCTGCCTACCACTCAGAAAGTCAGCCAGCCAGTTGAACAGGGCACCACAGATTCCGATCCTACGTACCTTCCAAAGGAGCAAAAGGAGCACTTGCCGATGACAGAAGCATTTTAGAAAAAAAAAAAAATGCAAAAATAAGTTGCAAAACGATGATCACTATTCGCAGTCATATTTCAAAAATTCATATCTATTTATAGCCTAGCTTCCATATCACACACAGATTCTTGCAAATGCTATATCTTGCTAATTTTTGAAAGCATAAATTAAACATTTGTCTTTATCGGGCACATCATTGTGTAAGTTGGTTCTTTCACTGATTACGTTCTTGTTGTTTTTGGATTTTAAAAAAATGGCTCTCTGCATGGCCTCCTGTACTGCTACTCCTTTTTTTGGGCAACTTTGTCTTTGACTCACAGTCTATTTACAAGGTAGCCGATGTTTGGATTGGATGGTCCTTGTGTATTCATAAGCCAACAGTTGTATTTATGGTGCTTCTGAATCGCCAAGGCTCCTAATCCCCTCCAATGTCTTGTCACTCTTCGAATTGGATACTGGAAAGAGTTTTTGTTCCTTCCCATTTCACTGAATGTTTCAATGCTGTTGGTTACCACTTCATTCCCCAAAGTCCAAAATTTTGTACCTGCGGCAAATTTTACGTACGTTCTTTTTGGCAGAACAATGACACTAATGAATTCTCCTCGCTTTCCCTGGCTCTTCGACTCTCAACACAGTGACGCTAACTGCTCTGCCTGCCACTCAAAAGCTTCTCGAAGGTTTTCCGGATTTTACTGTCGTTAATTCTTAAAAATTCACACTCAAGTTATTCTTCTTGTATAAGGCAAACGTATAAGTTTTCTTCCGACTTCAGAATTTCATCAACACTCAGAATCTTTACGATGTAAGAATTCAACGTGAAAGCGTTGCTCTAGTCGGCCAAAAGCGAAGGCCGCTCTTCAGCAAAAGAAAAATTGGAAAACAAAAGCGAAGCATTAGTCATGGCTTTCGCACAGCTCCCAGGATCAACAGTTCGCTTAAAATTTGTCTCCATTTTGGTTCACCACTAACGCTGCTTTTTCCCCGACACAAAAGTCATAGGCGAAAGCTAACTGAACAATTGGAGGTCACTCTTTTGCCCTTTCAAAACGACAGTGGCACACTAAAGTGTGAAAGAAAGCGGTCGTTACACCGCCTCACCATCAAGAAAATGTATCCTCCCAACTCTCATTCCTGTTCATCCACTCTAGTCCATGATCAACATTTCTGGATCCGGCCGAATTGGTAATTTAGACGTTTACTTCAACTTTTCGAACATTTTCTAGACCTTTGAACCCTAAAAAAAAAAAATTCCTCCGGATGGAATTAAAAAAAAAAACTCGTAAGGATGGACTGAGTCCACGAAGCGATTACCCGCAGAGGCCTCGCCGTTCTCTTCGATTACACCATCTTCAGTTCACGCAGCTTAAATCTTGATTAGACAAAGCTCTTCTTTTTCACACAGAGCGATGTAGTTTTCCCCCATCATTACCTCGTCCAAACTCTTAACTGGATTTCAAAAGGATCAAAGCAGAAAGCAGAAAAGAGCAACAAAAGACAAATGCTGTTTTCGATCTCTAGTCTACCGAACCCATCTTCGCACTTCTCCCACACTCAAAAAGCTAAAACCCATCTTGATCCAATCCAAGGAAAAGTCAAGTGAAAAACTCAACGAATGTGTACATTGTACTAAGCACTTCCATCTTCACAGGGGTGATATTCTTCCCCTTTTTTTTAAACTTTGCAAATCACCTAAAAATGCATTAAAACACCTAAAAACCTATAATTTTGCCCATTTTCTTCTCTTTTCCTCTTTTTTTCCTTGGATGGACTCTCATCCCTGATCTTCAGCAGTTTCCAAAATTTAAACTTCGAAAGCGAAACGACAACGACCCCGTCAACCCGAATACAAAGCGATGTAAATCTTTTTCTTCGCTGCCATTGTGCTTGCTTCAAGCTCAACAACCACCACACCTGTAGGAAAGCGGTCCTATTCACAACTGACACAACTTTTAAATCTAGATTAGACTACCAGACAATTTATGAAAATAAAAACAAAATTCGAAAACAATTTGGATTCAACTTCAGGACAGATATGTTCAAATCCACCTCCCGTTTCCTAAAGTCAACCAATTCTAGCTAAGTAAAAAAAAAAGTGCTAAAATAGCCCTAACTCAAAATTTCACTAAAATTCAAATCCACCTAGGCCTTAACTCCTCTCATCCCTCTCACTCTGTCGGCCTTTTTCAATCATTAATTAGATCACTGAAAATCTTTCATGTGTTTGCCTCGTTCCATGAACGAATCACTGTTGAAGTCAGTCATTCCATTTGCAAAGCAAACCCTCATAACACGCATTCACCATCTACAAATGGTCAACAATAGAAAGTTTGGTAAAAAAAAAAAACTGGGAAGAACATCAGAGGTGTCGTAACACTTCCACGATTGACAGTTTTCATCAATAAAACCACAATCTACATCAAAAGTAAAAAAAAATGACAAGTCATTCCCGAACCATATATGACGTTTGTGTTGTGATCTCCCGCACACTCGCCTGAGAAATCGGGTGGCTAAATACAGTTTTCTCACAACCACAAGGAAGAAATGTGCCCCACTGTGTCAACATTTCAATGTGTATGATCAAACTGTGCTTCTCTCCACATCACATTCAATAACCAATCGTTGAACAATCTTTTCGAAACTTAACTGGAACCAACGCACACTGCAAGGCAGACCTCACCTTTCATTGGTAAGAGCATTCTCTACGTTCTCCTTTTACGCTTAGTCAAAACATGGACATGAATTTCGCCTTTTTCTCACTTGTCATCCTGGACCAGAATTGTACTGTTTCGGCTGTCAACCCCATTTTTTAAAAGCCACGTATTAACGCTCCATTTCTCCGTGTCAAAATGATCACGGCACCTTTCCTCAAAATTTCTGTTTCAAAACTTGAGTCTTAGTACTCCCAACAGATCTACTTTCTTCAGCCGTCTTCTGTTGAGATCACTTCAGCCTCGCCATCATGTGCCTGCATGTTCCAAGAAAATTGGAAAATATACTGGCCGAGAAAATGAAATTTGATTGTCCTCACTAGGGCCTCCCACATGTGCGATACTCGAAAAATTCGAGCCAAGTCGAGTATTCAGCGTGTACTGGAACTCGGCTCGTCACTTGCATTCATACTCGGAAAACTCGAATCCGGTGAAAATGCAATAACTTTGCCAGTTTTCGACGTTCATATTCACCAAATTGATCTTCTCGACAAGAGCTTTTCAGTGGTGCAAATTAAAAGCCACTAGCTCAAACCATTCTGAAGTTATATCCTAAAAACTGGAAAACTAGTTATGCACATTGATCCACACAGTCCGTTAAGCAGCATTTTAGTTATTATTACTCGTAACGAATAAAAAAAGACACTTCCAGAATAAGCATGTTCGCCAAATACTCTTAACTCTTCTCGAATTAAAATTCTTCTCGCACATCCCTACAAAGAGACATTGTTTCCTGTGCATCTATTGATTCTTAAACCATCATCATATTACCGAAATTTAAGCAACTCTTTCTCTTCACGTTCAACCCTTGCACTTAGCAATGATCGCTTGCATTGCCAATCTCGATTAATCACAGCCTGAGGCTGCTTTTTAAAAGAAAGAAGATGTTTCTGACACTTTTATCCTCTTTCCCCATCCTGGCCAAAATTACTCGATCACAAAAACTACTGAAACAACCAGTTTTCCATTCTTTTCAATTAAACACCCTTTGAGTTACTTTGTACGCACTGATGTTTTCCATCCTGCTATTGACTAACAATCGCAACTTTCCTTCCTTGCATGACCCATTAACATGATGACGATCTTCTGACTGGGATTCAAGACGATTGCCATTTTAATCCGGTGTTGTGTCCTTCTTCCCATGGCACTTCTTCAATGGGAATGAAACCTAAGCCAACCTTCTTGGAATTAGCCCTTAACGTCAACCAATAACAATATCTCTTCCTTCCCATAAATATGCTAATGTCTGTGACGCTTTGGGGGATCCAGCTTCTAACCTCTAGGGAACCCGTTGGGTGGTGCCCTGCCCACCGCCTTATTTGACGAGGTCTTCTGTAAATGCTAAATTTACAGGTAATAAATTTTCGTCGGCATAGACAGAATTGCTGGCCCCACTAGCGAAATTGTTTCTACTACTAAAAATGAAAATGTATATTACCCTACCTTCCCTCTAGTTCACCACCCTAATAAATTATGAAAGGAATAAAAGATGGTCCTTTCACGTTTTTCGGCACTTTATACACAGAGCTGGCTGGATCTAAGTCTTCAAAATTGCATTCGAGAATAAGAATGCTAAATATACAGGTATGTATATTTTCGTTTTCAGCAACAGAAGCAGAATTTAGTTGTATCAGGCATGAAAGGTTTCCTAGTTTTCGAGAGTTCAAAGCTCCAAAAAATTATTATTATTACTACTATTTTATTTACAAAATTCGGCCCACTTTTTTTTTTGGACCACTGCACCTGAATGCATTAAAAGGGCTTTTAAATGCATTAAAAGCCCTAAAAATGCACAAATCTGGCTGCTTTCGTTTCCAATCAAGATAGACTTTCATCCCTGTTTTGTGCATCTTTTAACACTTTTTTTGTCTTGTACTAAGGAAGAAATTTATTTTTCTTATCTGCAAAATATTGCTAACCTTCAGAAGTATGTAAATACATTATACTGTGAGAGTTCAGATTATCGTAACACCAAAACAAATACGCACAATCTCATAAAAAGGAAATTAGTCCAAAATTTCAGCAAGTTTTCAATAGTTTGTGTGGAGGAAGATGTAATATGACTCCCATCTGTCTTATTTAGGCTTATTTTGAGGTTTTTAGATGTTTTGGCTCACATCAGTCTGGTTATTTACATTTGAATCGCACGGCGGCCGTGGCATTCGATGTTGGTCATGGCATTGGCCTTCATTGTTGGTCGTACCATTTTCAGTCGGTTGTAAGGCTGGTGTGGAGGTCGGCCCTTGTGAGGTATTGGATTGCAGGTGTAGAAGGTGCTTGAATGTTCATGAGGTCATAGTTCTCTCTCTTGTGTGCCTGTAGAACTAATGAAGCTAATCTTCTCAAAAGCAGGTCTCCGTTTTGAATTTGACAAAATCAGGTTCTCTGTATTCTCCCAGTAATCTATTCTATGCTTAGTACCCTTCTGAAGGATCCCAATGCCATTTTCTTCTTTATTATTCCTAACATCTGCCATACGTTGCCTTCTCTTCGTCACTCCCTTCCTATTCTGTCCTACTACAACCTCATGAACATCCAAGCACCTTCCACACCTGCAAGCCAATGCCTCGTGAAGGCCACGGCCACCGTCTGAGCAGCATCGAAGGCCAGGGCCGCGGCTTCAGCCCGACCAACATCTAACCTCTCGGCCACCGTGCGATTCGATTGGGAACAACTAGACTGATGTGAGCCAAACCATGGGAAAAACCTCAAAATAACACCTAAAGAAGACAGTTGCCAGGAGACATATTACATTCTCCTCCTAACAAAATTTGGGAAATTTTGGACTAATTTCCTTGTTGTGGGTCCTTTAACAGAATCTAAGCGACGTGCAACAGTATGTCACGGAGAGCTGAAGGCCACCCTCGACAAATTTTAGCAATTTTTTTACCGATTTTGACATTCCAATAAACCATTTTAATCGTCCATTGGTGCTGTAACCAGACCAATAGGATAAAGCTCTGAAAGGTTATTCAGCAAAAACCAATAAACATGTGGGTAACCATACGATAAAAACAGATTAGCTGCAGACATTTTTTTTTCAGATAGTTGATGTCGCAGACAGTTGCAGAAAGTTCTGCATCTGGGGATGTGGCATTGTGCATAGTTGTTTTGGTGTTACTGATGGGAAGGTGGGGAATTAACCTATGGGCTGGATTCTGCAGTGGATCTTGTCAGACGGGAAGGATGGCAACGATCGCTGGGCGGCTTGACGGCGTCACGTTGCTGCACTTTTGCAGCGGTGTTGACGTCCCGACCACGCAGCTATGGCCGTTCTAGGCCAGTCGTCAGTCCCGGTTAGTCCAAGGCGTAGCACAGTTGCGTTGAGCTAATCTAATGCCCTATCTCGTTGACTAACCACGCTGGCACACGTCCGTCATCGCCAACATCTTGGTACCTAGAGCAGCACGACAACACACTGCACGTGTCGCAACAATGTTGTGCCTCACTCCTTTGCAGTCTGGGCACGAACCGCCAAAATGGTTCGCACCATTTTTCCTAACATAACCCCCTCTCGTGGCCAGGCTGCAAAACCTGAGTGGGGTCTCACTTCCTAGTGAGTGGTCTGCCTCACTTCTGAGACAGACGCTTCTGGAGGTCTCGTCGACTTCTGTCCCGGACAGTTGCTTGTCGACCTCTTCATTAGTTTGACCTCTTCGTGAAACTTCTCATCTTGCAGTTTCATCTGGGCCTTCTCCTCGGACGAGGCTTTCGACCATTTGATCATGTAGTCTGTGTGATCAACTTGTGGCACCAGACTTCCGTCACTGCTTCGGGTCCAATCAATCTTCAGTAAGTTGAACCTCTCCGCGAAGTCTGAAGATGAAGCACTCTGCAGCGCTATCTTCCTAGCTTTTTCAGCTTGTGCTTCGCGGTGTGCTTCTGCAAGGGCTCTTCATTGCCTCTTCGCCGACCTATGCGACAACTTGCATCGAAGCTTAATCTCTTCGGTGCTTATACCGTTATGCCCTTGTTGTACTTTCACAACACCTGTCTGGTTTCCCGGTTCACCACCAGTCTTCGTACTTGAGATGGCTTGTTCATCGTTGGCCTTTTCTAATTCTGGGCCTCCGGGAACCTGTTGCACGTCTGCAACTTCTGAATCGGGTGCTCTACTCGTCTCTGTAGATGAAGTGGCCCGTTCATCTTCCGCTACTATCTGGTTGCGGCTTTCCCCCACTATCGCTTTCTTGGCTTTGTGGTTAACAGGAACATTATCCTCGGGCTGCGTTACTTCTCCCCGACACCTCTTCATGGTCCACCATGATTACTGTTTTGTCACCATCATCGCTGCCAAAAGCTGCTTCTAAAATCTTGCCTAAAATCCTCGAATCTACCTCTTACTTTCGAGCCAATCTCGTTCCATGGTCAATTGCGTTTTGCACTCGTTCCTCTAGAGCAGCTTTCTGTCTAACGAATGACCTAGTGGTGGGATCAGTCTTCCTAATTGACCTTCCATCTTTCCCCACTATTGGCTCGGACATTGATTTGTGGGTTTTATTCACTACAGTCCTTTCAGTTACTGGTGAACTACCTCCTCTCTTAGGCTTCTTACGATTTCTCTTCTTTGGCATCCCTTGCAATGTAAGTGTGGCTACTTTCATGTCCACGTATTTCTGTTTTGCTTTGGGCGGTGACAAGTCTTGTCTAGACAAAATACTAGTACGTTTACTAGTTCCCTTTTCCTGGCACTCTCTAGCGAAATGTCCCTCTTTTTGGCAGACAAAACACTTGTTTTCCTTTAACTCTTCTGTTGTTTTCTGGCCGTTTGTCACCCGAGTTCTTCCCGTTCGTCGGCCTAACCAATGGCTTATTACTAGCTGGTTTACTCCCCTTCTTCAACCATCTACTACGCCGGTCGTCTTCTAGTAATAGAGCTCCAATTTCACCAGTCGTGTAGCCTTCGGTTTTCAGGAGTTCATTCGCATAACTGTCCGACAGTCCTCCCAGCATAAGCTTTGCGACGAATTCTTCGGTGATCCAGTTGCATCCTGCACTAGTAGCCAATTTCGCTAGCCCTTGAACGTTTTCCAGGTAGTCACGCATGTCCCTTCCACATCTTGCATCTTAGACTCTTGAAGCCAAAATTTTCTTCAATTTCTTCGTCTCGGCATGTTTGTTTACTTTAAACACGTGACTGTCGTTCGTTTCTTGAGTTGGCGCCATTCCGTCTCGGTTTACGTAAAGATCGCTACGGCCTGGTCGGTCAATTCGTTTTTACTTTCGAAAATTCAAACGTATTCAAATGTCTTGTTGTTTAATTTCGCACAAATTTCAGTTTAAATGTCCGTCTGACATTTGAAATCTTCTTTTGAACAGCATTTGAAATCATTTGACCCCAGAATCTGTCTTCGTCTCCGTGACCTTGATCGCGACGAATGACAACAAACAGATGGCGGCCGCAGGATTCCCCGTCTTTTCAAACTTCGTAGCGTCGTCGTCCAACCTTTTTGGCTCAAAAACCTTCGTCTCCCGCACTGAAAAGAGTCGTTCCTTGGCCTATAACCCTTTTTTTGATGGGAAGGTGGGAATTAGCCTCTGGGCTGGATAATTACCTTCCCTTCATCAGTGGATCTTCAGTCGGGAACGATGGCGACGATCGTTTGACGGCGTCACGTTGCTGCACTTTTGCAGCGATGCTGACGTCCCGGCCACGCAGCTATGGCCGTTCTAGGCCAGTCGTCAGTCCCGGTTAGTCCAAGGCGTAGCACAGTTGCGTTGAGCTAATCTATTGCCCTATCTCGTTGACTAACCACGCTGGCACACGTCCGTCATCACCGACATCTTCGTACCGAGAGCAGCACGACAACACACTGCACGTTTCGCAACAATGTCGTGCCTCACGCCTTTGCAGTCTGGGCACGAACCGCCAAAATGGTTCGCGCCATTTTTCCTAACAGTTACGATTTTCTGAACTCTCGCAATATAATGTGTTCAAGTCCAACGGGAGGCATGTCCCCCCACGATGTTTTGAGGAAATTACGGGCTTTGGAGAAATCGGGTAGCGCGGTCGTGTGTTTCTTACTATCTGCAAAATACTTACCTTCAGTTATCATGCGTAAGTCACTTTATTTAAGCTTCCACTGTCCAAACTTTTAAAACCACGTTTTAAAAAACCCCTAATCTAAAAAGTTGTATGCAACTCCCGCCTGGCGCGCTTCTCTGCCCTTTGGCAGAGGCCGGACCGCCATGTTGGATTACCCATATCACCTTTGGACACACACGGGTTAGGATGTGTGTGTGTGCTTCGCGCTGTTCAAACTTGGATTATTATGGTACACAACGTGTACACGATCGCTAAACTTCAGGAGCTTTTAAAACGGAAACGCAAGTACCCTACTTGTACGTGTCGAAAGTCAAGTAAAGACCTGCATCCTGCGTGCCGTCATTGTCGGCCGTGTGACTTTACGAACCTCGTGTGCAACATTTGTCTGCTTCATGATAAGAAGATGGTGAAGGAGATTCAGACCACGTGGAAAAAGACGGGTCAGATAAAAGACCAACGTGCATTACAGAAGAATTTGAAACAAGATTCAATCGATTGCAGATAGGAGGAGATGAGCAAAGACCCGAGCATGCCCGCGATTTTTCTGGAAGGACAAGGAGACGGGGATAAAACTGTGTCAGACCCACACCAAGATGGCGGCGACGCTCAGGATGAACATGTGAGTGATTCGAGCCCCACATTTGAGGGATTTAAACCGCAGGACTAAGCAGTGTTTACACCAAATTCGTTAGGAGCGATGGTACTTGCAGCCAAGGATATGGCTACCGCAGTGGTTCATGCAAAAACAGACGCTCTTCATACGGGGATTTTGTCGGGGGTAAACAGAAGTGTTGACAAAAAATTAGAGGCAGCGAGTCGCCAAAACAGTATGAAACTGGACGAGATGAGACGAGATATGTTAGCAATGAAAACTGACATCCTCAGCTCCATCGCTAGTCTTATGGCCCCTCCAGTAATCACGGCGCCATTAAACGACCCCGTACCGGCACTTACGAACAAACATGAACAAGACCTTGCGACATTAGGGCTTGCTATTTTCAAGGACAACAAGGGGCCGTCCACGTCGCGCACAAAAGAAACGGACAAAGGAAATGGCGACAAGCCACAAGGTAAGAATCTCGTTAAAAATGGGAGCTCTAGTGAAAGGCACAAAAAATCCAACCCACCTCACAAATCACCCAGCAACGGTGATGGGGTAGGGAAGGAAAAAATAACCAACGACGCTCCGCCGGGGAGAAAACCCGCGGACGTCAAGGTTAAAGAGCCACCCCGACATGAGAAGGGAAAGACACAAAAAATTGATGGTGGACAATACAGTCTCCCTGCCGCGCCCGGAGTAGGCAATAGCGGCAGCGGTAGACAAAGTAATGGCTCAAAAATTGTGCAAAAGACGGGAGAGGAGACTCGATCATCGGACAAAAACTTTGATACTCTCGTTAATTTCCTAAGATCGTTTGTGCAGTCGGATGTGAAAAGTGGTGCAGAAGCGTCCGAAACACGCAAAACGGGGCGGCTCACAGTCTCCTGTCGCCAGTTGCCAAACTTTCAGCCCCATGTCGCCAGTCAAAAATCAACGCCGTGCGTTCAGTCGCCAGTCACCACCACGCACCAACGGGAACACCAGTCGCCGGTAGCGACGCCCCCCTCGGAAATCACTGGACAACAATCGCCAGTGTTGGACAATCAGGATTTCGATCATCATGGAGACGAAGATGATTACGAATACTCTCAAGAAGAAATCGACCAATACCACCGTCAATTGGGTTACTAACGATCGTTAGAACGGAATTTAAAGGAAACACACCCCTCCCAGTACCGAAAAAGAACCTGTACAAGCACTGATCATCAAGACCAGAAGAGAACCAAAACGGACTTCCCTCCATTCAACGAATTCAAAGATCACGGTGAAATTTTGGATTGGGGGGGGGGGAGATAGAAGAAGGTGAACGACGAAATGAAATTGAAGACAAGAATGACCCATTTGGAGAAGGTCCGGAGTTCATTCCGTGGGGTACATTTGCCGAAGCCACACTGCATAACCTCGCATCTGCTAGATACGGTAAGGCGTTCACTCCAATACCACTCAATGACGACGACCGCCCCTTTGAGACTTTAGTTAATGAAGGCAACCGCAAAAAAGTGCAGGTTCATCTTCCGCAATCGGCAGTCGCCTTCGGTCAACTCCTAAACTCAATAAGCCTGACTCGAAAATTCTAGAAGATGATCTCTGTTGGAAAACCGCTTCCGCCACATGACCCGAAAATGGTTAAGACTTTTTACAAGGCGTCGGGTAAAGGAGCACCAAACCGGAAACGTTACCGGACTTACGAGGACGCTGAGTACATTACCGAGAGATCGGCCATGGAAATGGACTCTATCCTAAAGACACCCACATCCCAACAGATACCATTTCACCAATTTGAAGATGACGAGCTTTCGCTACGGTGCGGAATTAAGGCCAGTGCGCAGGCCGGACTTGCATACTCTGCTTCCACTCGATGCCTAGAGACCCTCGTTCTGCCTAGAGACCCAGAACTTAGGAACAATGTGAAAGTGCGAGAGTGTATGAACATACAGAAGAGAGCCTCATCCTTCCACGAGGACTCCTTCACGTGGCTAACGAGGTTGCTCTTGGATGTGGTTTTCCGCAAACGAGATGCCATACTGGAATCAGCCTCAAACCTACCGGTCAACGTTGCCGGGCTTAAGGCTGTTGCCTATTCACAAAACCAGTGAACTCTTCGGCGGAAACTTACTCTCCCTAGCCCCAGAGCTAAAAGATAAATCCAAGGCAGTGTGTCTCACACCGAATGCGTCTCTGCCACACCCTAACGGAGGAAGAAGATTTTCAACGAGCAAGTCACTCAGAGGCTCGACCATGCAGACAGAACCAAGGTAACTGGACGTCCCCGAGAGGGGCAAGGGGGGGCCTTCCCAGACCAAGCATTCCCACTAGCAAACAGAATGAGGGGCAGCCCTTTCGGGACAGCATACCCGTAATATGCGGAGAGGATCAGAAGTAACCTCAAGAGGCAGTGGTTCCTTCAGGGGCAGGACCAGACTCCCTTTTCGAAGGTACTGACGGCAAACAGTTGGGTACCCATCCCGATCACCGACCGGTGGGGGAGGCTCACCCACTACGCTTGGGAATGGAAAAAGATCACTTCCGACACGTTCGTACTGGAAACGATTCGCCAGGGTTACCTCCCCAACCTCCGCTCATTCCCCAAAACCTCCAAGACACCACCAAAATATCTCGTAGATGTTAAGAAAAATGGCACGAACCATTTTGGCGGTTCGTGCCCAGACTGCAAAGGTGTGAGGCACAACATTGTTGCGACACGTGCAGTGTGTTTTCGTGCCGTGCTTGGTAAAACAAGATGTCGTCGTGTCAAGACGTGTGCTTCACGAGTGGGTGTTTTTAGGCTAGTCTACTAGATAGGGGAAGTTTTAGGCAGGGACCAAAACTGATTCTAGCGATGGACTAGTAACTCCCGGAGGCAACCAACTACAAATGATCGGCACACGGCCGTGTACAGCGAGTGACGAAACCGCTGGAGTTGGGGAAGACGTCTTGTGACCGCCTTTGGAAGACGGGACAACGCTCCGAATTCAAGACCACTGGAATACTTTGCCAGGGTAAATAAATCTGCAAATGCAGTCGAGATTTATCCTTTCAAAGGGTTATGGGCCCAGTTACCGCAAGAATTCAAGGCGAATTTGAGTCCCATCTAACCCAAATCATCGGCGGGCGGCATTAGAACGAAGCATAGAAAGGACGGGGAATCCCGTGGCCGCCATCTTGTCTGTTTTGGAAGCTGAGACGGACGAAAATAAAAAAAGGCGAAACGATTAAAGCGGAACGGAAGAGAGCTTCCAGAGTAATTACCAGAAGTCGTAATTAGAAGTTAAAAGTAATTATATTTTTTATTAGAAATTGATCACGTTGGTATTTCTAAAGGAGAAAAATATGTGCGTTTTACTTTAACTGCATGCGTAGATCGTCGATCGCAAGTTTTTTTTTCAAGGTCAAGCGCACTGACGGTGGAAATAAACAACTTGTACGCCTTCGGCATCGAAAGGCTAAATAAATGGAATTATTATGCCTGGGCCGCTTCAGTTAAATTGGTTTTACGTCACAAGGACTTGTGGAAATATGTCGATGGATCGGCAATAAAACCAGCGGATGAAAACCCACAACGAAGGGAATATGAAGAAGGTCTGGCAAAGTGTACGCTCACGTTAATGCTAACGATGTCACAGAATTTGCAGACAACGTACGTTCATGTTAGTGACCCTAAAGAACTGTGGGATATTCTGAAGGAAAGGTTTGCCGAAGGGACATGGCTACGTAAATTGTTTGCATTCCGTGAGTTAATTCAGTGCCGGATGAAGAAAAACGAGGATATTAACGCATATCTTCAACGAATGAAAACACTAGTGCAAGTAGCTAAAAGCGTTGATTGCCTAGGTCTGACTGAGGAGTTTGTAGCGCTGATCATGCTTGGTAGCCTACCAAGGTCGTTTGATAAAGTTCTTCTGAAAACGGACCCGTTCAGAGATGAAAACTACATGCCTAGATATGTGGAGAGTTTTCTACGGGAAGAAGCACAGAAGGGTGCTGCGTTGAATGAGGAGAAGAATGAGGATGACATACGGTCATTATTTATCAAAACTCGGCGAAGTCCAAACTTCATAGACAAGAGAGGCAAGAAAAGAGCCAAGCCGAAGCACAAGGTTAAGTGTTTTGCCTGCCAAAAAGAGGGCCATTTTGCAAGAGAATGTCGGAGAAGGCAGTCCAAGCAAGATTCGACATTGGAAGACGAATCATCCTCGAAGGTGGAACATGCCAAGTCAATGTGGTTCAGGATTCCCACGTTGGCGCGACTGCAAAATAGCAGAAACCAAAGCAAACCCGAGAAGAAGGGGAAGTCGAAACAGAGTGGTAAACCGTTCATGGAAACAGTTAAGGAAAACCAGTGTCGACATGTACCACCCAAGCCAATAATGGGGGAAGGAGGACTGATCCCACCACCAACACTTTCGTCAGGTACCGTGAGCGTTTGGAAGAACGTGTACAAACTGCGATTGACTGTGGGAAGAGATTGGCTCGAGGTGGTGAAACAAATTCAAGAGCTTTGGGAAAGGTTTTGGAACTGGCATTCAGAAGTCGTGGTATGGATACCACGCAATCAGTCGTGGTGGACCATAAAGAGGTGCTAAGAAGTGAGAATGCCGTAACGCAGCCCGAGGATAATGTTCCTGTTAACCACAAAGCCAAGGAAGCGATAGTGGGGGAAAGCCGCAACCAGATAGTAGCAGAAGATGAACGGGCCACTTCATCTACAGAGACGAGTAGAGCACCCGATTCAGAAGTTGCAGACGTGCAACAGGTTTCCGGAGGAGATAAGGCAAAAGCTGAACATGTCATCGCCACTGTGAAGACGAGAGGTATGCCGGGAAACCAGACAGACGTCGTAGAAGTACAACATAAACCTCAGTTGTCGCCTAGATTGGCGAAGAGGCAAAGAAGAGCTCTTGCGAAAGCACAGCGAGCAGTGCAACAAGAAGCCAAGAGCGAAGGTGCAAGGAAGATTGCATCGCAGAGCGAACCATCTCCAAGGTTGGCGAAAGACTTCGCAGAGAGGTACAACCTTTTGACCATCGAGTGGGTCAAGGACGCAGACGGAAACCTGATGCCACATGTTGACCACAGCGGGAAACCTGATGCCACATGTTGACCACAGTGGGTACATGATGCGCTGGGCAAAGGCCCCTCCGGACAAGCAGAAGGAGATGTCTCTGCAAGATAAGGAGCTTTTCGAAGAAGTCAAGCTAATGAAGAGGTCGACAAGCAACTGTCCGGGACAAGTCGACAAGACCTCCAGAAGTGTCTGTCTCAGAAGTGAGGCAGACCACTCACTAGGAAGTGAGACCCCACTCAGGTTTTGCAGCCTGGTCACGAGTGGGGTTTATGTTAAGAAAAATGGCACGAACCATTTTGGCGGTTCGTGCCCAGACTGCAAAGGTGTGAGGCACGACATTGTTGCGACACGTGCAGTGTGTTGTCGTGCCGTGCTTGGTAAACAAGATGTCGTCGTGTCAAGACGTGTGCTTCACGAGTAGGTGTTTTTAGGCTAGTCTACTAGATAGGGAAAGTTTTAGGCAGGGACCAAAACTGATTCTAGCGATGGACTAGTAACTCCCGGAGGCAACCAACTACAAATGATCGGCACACGGCCGTGTACAGCGAGTGACGAAACCGCTGGAGTTGGGGAAGACGTCTTGTGACCACCGTTGAAAGACGGGACAACGCTCCGAATTCAAGACCACTGGAATACTTTGCCAAGGTAAATAAATCTGCAAATGCAGTCGAGATTTATCCTTTCAGTAGATAGGTCCTACAACACCGAACTCCAACACGAAGTACAAAAACTACTGGAAAAACGGGTGATCATCCCAGCAGAGGATTCAAAAGGATTATGGAGCCCGGCCAGGGTGATTCCAAAGAATGGGGGAGAGGGGGGGACGAGGCTTATTTTCAACCTTCTAAGACTGAATGGCCACCTAAACAGGATCATTTCAAGATGGAATCAATACACACGATCAGGGAGGCCATCAGAGCAGACGAATACACTGTGTCAGTCGACTTAGAAGACGCGTACCTACACGTCCCACTACACCCCTCGATCCAGCATCTTTTCCGTTTCGTTTGTCAAGGCATCTCCTACCAGTTCCAGACTCTGCCTTTCGGCCTGGCCTCAGCTCCCTATGTCTTCACCCGAATGTTGAAACCCGTCCTCGCAATCCTCCACGTCCAAGGAGTGTTAGCCCACGCTTACCATTGATTGATTTGGCTGATTCGGCACATGTCCAGTCTCATGCTAGTTCAACACCTCGACATCTGCCTTTTCAGAAGCTTGGGACTACGAATAAATTGGGACAAATCACGCTTGACCCCGGCGCAGATGTTTACCTTCCTGGCTGCCGACTTCAACCTCCTGAATGCCACCATCTGCCCTCGGAGGAAAGTATCAAGAATACACACCTGAAAGTACTGGACCTCATGTCCAGGGAGGAAGTTTCGGCAAAGGAATTAGCCTTGGCCATAGGGGCAATCGATTCCAACACAAGATTAGTCCCGCTGGGACATTGGCGAGCAAAACCGTTGCAATGTTCCGCAAAGAAGAGTGGAAGAAGAGGACCAGTTGGGAGGACAGGATAAATCTCGCAAACCTCCCAAGAGAAAATCTCCAATGGTGGACAATCCCGGCAAACCTGAACAAGGGGGTGGACATCCATGAACCGAACCCCAGCTCTGGATCTTCTCAGACGCCTCATCATCGGGCTGGGGAGCCCACTTAGGAGACCTTGAAGCGGCGGGAACATAGACCCAGGAGGAACAATCTCTACACATCAATGTCCTAGAGCTTAGCGTAATCAGACTAGCCTTGGAGACGTGGGGAGAGGAACTGAAAGACAGTGTAGTGGGAATTATGTGCGACAATTCAACAGCTGTAGCACATGTTCGAAAAGGGGGAGGAACCCACTCGAGGACATTGATGGAAGAGACATCCAGGCTTTTACTCCTCTCCACACAATGGAGAATAATACTGGTACCAAGACACATACCGGGTTGTCTGAATGTCTGGGCGGACGAGCTGTCACGCAAGAGGCAGATACCAACCACAGAGTGGAGATTAGACCCCAAAATCTTCCAGAATCTATTCCAGAAGTGGGGAAAACCGATCATAGATCTTTTTGCCACCAAACACAACAGACAATTACCAAACTTCGTCTCTCCATTCCCGGACCCAGCAGCATGGACGATGGACGCCCTTTCCTTTCCCTGGGACGGCCTGGAGGCTTACTTATTTCCGCCGTTCAAGCTACTACAGCTCACGCTGAACAAGATTCGAGAATCTCAGGGAAAGTTCATTCTCGTAGCTCCTTTCTGGCCGGCAGCCTCCTGGTTTCCAGACTTGATGAGGCTGACCAAGGAAGAACCAATCCCGCTCCCCATCATGGAGAAGTTCTTAACACAGCACAGGGGAGAGACCCTCCACCCGAACCCTGCTATTCTGCACCTTCACGGGTGGAGACTCTGACGTGCAATTTGACCAAACAAGGTTTTTCAGGGGATGTAGCGGATCGTTTACTACACTGTCTACGTCCTTCAACCAGGAAAGACTATCAATGTAAATGGAAAAGGTGGTTCCTGTGGTGCAGAAGAAATGACTGCGATCCGTGCAACCCTACAGCTCAGAAACTGGCAGCTTTCTTCGAGGAGCTTTTCGGAAATGACCTATCACCCGCGGCCATTAAAGGATATAGATCAGCCATAAACTCGGTGCTGCACTGCGTGGGAAACGGAGGAACTACGGAACATCCGATAATCTCCAGACTTGTTGCAGCGTTCTCTAACTAGAGGCCTCGAACTCGTTGCCTTTTCCCGAAATGGAACCTCCCGTTGGTTTTGCAGAGCTTGTCCCGTCCCCCTTACGAACCCATGTCTCTGTGTTCCTCGTCCCTGTTGCCTCTGCGGCGAGACAGAGCGAAATGGCAGCTTTCTCCAGAGACGATAACCACCTACGCTTCTCAAGAGGTTAGACATCAGTGGCGCTCTCCTTTCCAGCGACCTTTCGAGCAAAGAATTCAAGGCCCGACCAAGCACAGAAACCAATATTAATCCCTGCGCTAGGACCGTTAGTGGGAGACAGAGACGAAGAAAGGCTTCAATGCCTGGTCAGGGCACTGAGACATTTCCTCCTAAGATCAAAATTGACAGGAACACAGGATCGGACAGGTGAAAAGACAATCGCCCCACTCTTCTTAGATGTAGACCGAATCACAGACCAGGCGATCCATTCTGGGCTCTCCCCTCAGAAACTAGGAAAGTGGCTGGTAGAAGTGATCAAGAGAGCTTACGAGTTAATCCCACAACACGTAGACATACCTGATAATGTGAGGGTACATGAAGTCGGCACTGGTGGCTTCCTGGGCCTACGGATGCGGCAAACCACTTGACGAAATCGTGGCAGCCTGCTCCTGGAGGCATAGAAACACCTTTATCGCCCACTACCTCAGAGAGACAGGCGGGCAAGAAGGGAATATGGAAGCACGTCGTCGCAGGACAGAAGTTTGAGTAATGGAGGGCAAGACACAGACAATAAGTGGGTACCTTTGACAAGTCATTCTTTGTGTCTAATCATATTCAACTTTTATTGCAGCAAGGGTAATTAATCATGCCCACCGTCCTGAGTGACAAAGTCAGCATGATAACTGAAGGTAAGTATTTTGCAGATACGGTAGTAAGAAACGAAAATTTTAATACACATTAAAATTAGTTTTTACTATCAAATAAATACTTAACTTCAGAAAATACCCGATCCGCCTCCCCGCTTCACGATTGCAAGAAAAGTAGAATCTTGGCAAGAGTGATATGGGTAATCCAACATGGCGGTCCGGCCTCTGCCAAAGGGCAGAGCAGCGTGCCAGGCGGGAGTTGCATACAACTTTTTAGATTAGGGGTTTTTAAAAACGTGGTTTTAAAAGTTTGGACAGTGGAAGCTTAAATAAAGTGATTTAAGCATGATAACTGAAGGTAAGTATTTATTTGATAGTAAAAACTAATTTTAATGTGTAGTAAAATTTTCGTTTTGATGGACATTTGGCTTTTAATTTGGCATGCAAACGAGAGAGTATTATTCCCTTTGGCTTTACAGGCCGATCGAAAGCAGGAGGTGTGCACAGCAGCGCCATCGCCGCTGATGCGAGCTGCCAGTTTTAGCTGGCGTGAATTACCGATTGCCATGAAGAAACAAATGAAGTGATGGCACACTTCAAAGATTAAACCAGTCTTTCGAGTGAACATTGGAATGTTTAACAAGCAGATTAAACTGAGGTGACGGAGTGATATGTTAGGAAGTTTATGAACTGATAGGTCACGAATTTTAGTAACTCCAAGCCTTAAAAGAGAGATGGTGGAGTGATCGACATTAAAAGGGGAATTACGTTGTGAATCTGTCAAATCGTATGCTCTCATCTAAGGAGGAAAGTGTTTTAGAGCACGATTTTAAATTTGTGCCCATTCTCCCCAATATAAGACTGGGGAATTACAGAATGGCTAACCTATAGTTTGTTCCACTTTATGCTTTCAGAAAACTGACTGTATGATGCCACGTTTCCTGCCACTACGAGTACAAAAAACATTGTAAATATCCCACTCGTAGACTGTAACAGTAACTGTGTAGACTCTACATGTGTGGTATTCACATGTTTTTGCAATCGTAGTGCAAGGAAACGTGGCATCATACAGCAAGTTTCTGAAAACATAATGTGGAACAGACTATAGTGACAGACATTCAGACACTGTTAGATTGCTGTACGTGGAATAGGGAAGTGACACTCCAGTTGCAGAAGGCTGTGCTCGGTAAGCCACCCGCCATGAAAGTCACTCTTACTGCATCACAAGCAGCTGCTATGAGAAAGTTGAGGGATGATTCGTCCATTATGATATGCCAAGCAGACAAGACGAATGTTTCTGTAGTGTTGGGCGCCGCAGATTGTAAAAGACAAGTATTAGAGGATATGACGACTTCTAAGCTGTATGTGGAGATGCGCGGTATATGTTATGGCCTACTGATCGATCTAGAGTTTAGCTTGGGCAGGTTGAAGAGAGAAGGGTTTCTGACAGAATTGAAAGAATTAAAACCAAATGGATCAGCCAGAATTTCGTTTTCCATCAATCTATTTTCTGTTGAACAATTAGCTTTTTGTTTTAAACATAGTAATTCACAATGCCAATCAGCAAATGTCAGCTGCGAGGTATAGACTGAAGAATAAAGTAATTCAACAATGCTGATGAGCCAACAATAGGTTTAAAAAAAGGTACACAAAAACGTCAAGTGTGCAAAAAAAAAAAAAAAAAGGGTTGGTGTACAGGGATGAAAATTGATTTTTCTACTTGCCGACCAGAAAATATACACTACCTGTAAATTAAATTGCATTCAGTTCCTAAGTGCTCGTTACCCTGGAGGATTTTAAACTCTCTAGATAAGCCCAGCTCAGTCACCCACCTGCGCGGTTCCGGCGCGCGCAGGCCCTCCATAAATGGTGTTACGGCGTTAGCCAGTCATCTCTTTTCCTCCACGCAACCGTCACGGTCGCTTCGCTCCGTTACCCACCATCATGGTTTTCGTTCGGCGATCTTTGAAGCCCATCACATCGTTCGTCGTTCCCGTTCGCCGGTCTTTGAAGCTCATCGCACCGCCCGCCACTCCCGTCGCCGTTCAGCGGTCTTTGCAGATCATCGCACCGTGCGTCTTCTCGCTCACGTCGGTCGGCCTTAAAGCTCGTCGTATCGTCCGTCATTCCCGTTCGCCGCTCGTCGGTCTTGAAGACCATCGCATCGTTCGTCGGTCTTTGAAGCTCAGCGCAAACTCCAGCGGCCGCTGCGTCAACATCACTGCCCTGCCCATTCGTCGTTCGTCATTTATCGTTCCCATTCGCCGCCACTTCATGAAGAAGGCTCCCGTTCGCGCCCGCTCGTTCGTTCGCCGACCATCCCTACGAGATATTGGTTCGTTCGTTCGTTTGTTCGTTCGATCGTTCGCTGGTCATCCTTTCAAGACGGTAACCATCTCGGCCTCCCTGAACTATCAACACTCGTTACGTTTTGGAACGAAGATTTCATCATTATCTCTGCCGCTCATAAAGCAAGTGAAATATTCTTCGTTCGTCGTTTACCTGCTACACAAGGAAGACTCCCGTGCATTCTCGTTCGTCGTTCATCATTCGACGTTCACCTGCTACATACGGAGACTGCTGCTCGTTCTCGTTCGCCACTTCCGTTCTCCGTTTTTCCAAGCTCCTTGCATCGTTGTTCTTCCGGCCACTCGGAAACTGATTCCCGTCACTCATCCCTTGTTGCATCTTGTCCCGTTGTTACTGCCGCATGACCTGCCGCTACATGAAGAATTCCTCCGTTCATCGTTCGTCGTTCCCGTTCGCAAGACCTGCCACTCATGAAGAGGTCTTCCGTTCGTCGTTCCCGTTCGCAAGACCCACCACTACATGAAGAGGTCTTCCGTTCGTCGTTCCCGTTCGCAAGACTTGCCACAAGAAGAGGTCTTCCATTCGTCGTTCCCGTTCGCAAGAACCCGCCACTACACGAAGAATTCATCGGTTCATCAACAAAGGATTCTCCTATTAAGAAGATGTTGTCTGCCCGTTTGTGGCATTGTTCGTCACCGTTCACTGCACCGTTCGCCCCGCAATCAACGCCATCCAAGCTGTTGTCGCTGATGCTGCTTTCACGATCATCACTCGCAGCCGTCGTTCGCTTGCTCTATCGCCGCCATCCTGTTTCATCAAGCCGGCAGGAAACGTCCATTCGCCGTCCGTTGGCTCGACATTTGCCGCCGCCGTCGCTGCGTCAACATTGTCACTGGGAGACCGTTGCCGTTTTCCCGCTACACCAAGAGGACTCCCGTTCGTTCTCGCTCGTTCGCTACTCACCCCTACAGGTTAAGGTGCGTTCGCTCTTTCTTTTGCAGGTCATCCCCTCAGGAAGGAAACCTCCACAAAAAGATACCTTCCATTCTTCCATTCTTCCATTCAAAGACTTCCATTCTTCGTTCATTCACTCGCTCTTCACCCGGTTGTCAACCAATCACCTCTTACACATCGGGGCCACTGCGGCTGCACCGTTCGTCTCATAATGGATGCCGCCCATGCAGTCCTCTCCCGGAAGACTTCTCCCTTCTCGGCTTTCCAGCTCACCACGCTCGTGACGTTCTTCGACGTCCTGATGAACGAAGAATCTCATCATTCCAAATGTCCTGTTCACAACAGTCAAGCAAGTGATGCGTTCACCGGATCTGTCACTGTCTCTCTTCATCGTTTCACCACTCGCAAACTTACCTGAAGAATCTCTACTCGGGCCCGACTGTCTTTCAAGCCGTTTGCTGCTCACAGCCCGTTCGTCGCTCGCAGCCCACTCGCCGTTGCAGGCCAACCTGAAGATTTCTGCTGAGTCTGGCCACCGTTCATGCCTTGCCGTCAAGCCCATTCGCTCCTGTTGTCTGCCATTCTCGTCTCGTTCAACGATCTTTGAAACTCATCGCTCCGTTCGGCGTTCCCGCTCGTCGTTCTTGGTCCCTGAAGGAATTAGCACGTCGTTCACGTTCGTCATGGAAATCTTTGAAGCTCATCACGCCATTCCTCGCTCTCTTCCATCGTTGGCCGACCATTGAAACTTATCACATCATTCGTCGTTCGCGTTCATTGAAGCTCACGGCTTCACTCATTGTTAGCCAGCCAGTCCTGCCACTCATCACCACACGCCGGCTTTTGTTTTGCCGATTTTCATCCTCAACAAGCCTCAATCCCCATAACTAGCCAAACCGACGTTCGTCTTTTTCCTTGCATCCTTGGCCTGTCCTGTTCAGCATCCGTCAGCTATTCACCACTCAGGCCCACCCCATCTTCGTTTGTGGTTCCGTTCATCGTTCACTAGCCTGCTACCGCTTCGTGCACCTTTTCACCATTCACAAGCCGTTCGTCGTCCGTTAACTTGGTCGGCCTTCAAGTCCATTACCACCCGCACGCCCTTTCGTCGTTCGCCTACTGCTCATGGTCCACCGGTCCGATCATCATCTACAAGCCCTCCGTCGGGGACCACCATGCTCTCCGTGCCACTCGTTCCAACTCGTTCAAGCATCGAAGCTGTCCACAGCAAACCATGCTGAATACACCGGCTCTCGTCCGTTCTCCAAAGTCAAATTCCTTGGGGCCAAATCATGATGGTCTTTCACGGTGCCCTAGTCCATCACACCACACCACTGTGACCGCTATGGTCTCACGATTCTTTCAATCTCATGGAAAAATCCGTCTCCATCACCAACTGCCTGTTGCATCATGATGAAGCTGAATTTTCTTCACGACTCCCCGTCACTTAAACCCAACTTGATCATGGACGACAAAAGTTAAACTCCTCAGCACTGCCGTGGACTCCCGTTCTTGCTCACCTTCCACGACCATGTCTCCTGAAGAAATTTCGGCCAGCAGCCAGCAGAAATTTTAATCATTCGGCCTTACGCCGCACATTCCTCTGGCTAAGTCTCGTTTATTCCAAATCTTTGGGAATTCGACTTATCCAACGTTTATGTTTGACCCATCAAACGGTCGATCATGACAATACACCTTGTCACCATGACTAACCACACAGCTCCTTAACCAACACTAAATCTACTTGTATGCCCTCCCCAACTTACAACCCAAATTTTCTGAACCACAGCCAGCAGCTCATCAATTCGCACCACTCATTGCCACCAACGGTGTCTCACCCAACGTCTGGCAGTATCGCCCTTCCACCGAGTCAAACTGGACCTCAACGTAATTCTCCACTATGCATCCAACTTCGCCTAGATCCTTATCCTCACAACTTCACACTCATGACATTGTGCTCGGCATTTCGTCCCTTCACATGCTGCCCTTCGAAGATTTCCTTTGGTCCACCCACATACTAACGTTCACTTCCCGATCTTGCTGCTCCAATCTCAATGACTGCAAAACAACATTTCATATAACCCTTCGCCAACTCGGCAACATTACACGCATCATACAATCACTCAAGCCCTGCTCACGCGTCATCCATCACCGGAAACTCACAAAGTACCCATCCAACAGCTGATGCACTGTTCTTTGAACCCCTCTCTTTCTTCTGAGCATCTATATCAATTAATTCTGAATTAACAATAGTCTGCCGCTTCTTCACCTCTCTAAAGTTCGAATTAAAAAAAAAAAAAACCCTCAACACCAATGTGCTAAATCTTCAAGAACCTAACTTCCGCAACTAAAACTCCTCATTGACATCCCGTTGAACTCTACTGCAATTCAGCCAAGTCGTTAAACCATCAACCGAAAACCAAACAAGTCGTGGAATCTGGAAAACTCGCCTGAACTTCCTCACCAACTCGCTTTGGCTATTGAAAGTTTCCTCCCCACTCCGACTGCCTTGCGCAGAAAGTCGGCCGTGACCAGAGAATGTTGCGACTGCAACAAATCAACACAACCCTGTCACTGGGGACCCAGCTCACACCCTTGGGGGCCCGTCATGATGGTGCCCACCACCTATATTGACGAAGTCTGCTGTAAATGCAATTTAATTTACAGGTAGTGTATATTTTCTGGTCAGCAAGTAGAAAGCCCAATTTTACCTGGGGAGAGGTCAAAATTGTTTTCTATTGCCGTAAGGAAAATATACAATACCTGTAAATACCCACCCAACCTCCCCTCTCGAGTCACCAGCATGGTTGACATATGGTGAGGAAAAGTAGATGGCTGGCTT
The DNA here is from genome assembly GCA_023313725.1 of Lithobius niger. Classification (NCBI taxonomy): domain Eukaryota; kingdom Metazoa; phylum Arthropoda; class Chilopoda; order Lithobiomorpha; family Lithobiidae; genus Lithobius; species Lithobius niger. The sequence continues at coordinate 11,718 of JAHWFP010258742.1, read as the reverse complement.
ATGCCGTAACATCATTAACCCTTTGCACACTGAATTTCCAACTACCTGTTCGAAAGGCTAAACTGAAATTCCAGAATGAAGAAAGATTGGAGTTCTCCTGTCCGAGTAAATTGTCAACTCTCATCCACTACACATCAGTGACACATGAAATAGGTCACTGTTCACATCCTCTTTGAAATGAGGCAAATGTGATATTCTAAGGTGGTGTAAATTATGAAATTGACAGGCCTGAGCCAACTACTGTAATAGCATTTCTTAAACGAGAAATTTTCGGGTTTAGTTCTGGCTGAAGGTTTGCCCTGCCCGAGAATTTCTCGGGTTCAGTGCACAAAGGGTTAATGGAGGGCCTGCGCGTGCCGGACCCGCGCATGTGCAGGTGGGTCACTGAGCTGGGCTTATCTAGAGAGTTTAAAATCCTCCAGGGTAACGAGCACTCAGGAACTGAATGCAATTTAATTTACAGGTAGTGTATATTTTCCTTAAGACAATAGAAACCAATTTTGACCTCTCCCCAGGTAAAATTGGGCTTTTTATTTAAATAATCAACTGTACAAATAAGAAAATTGCATCTATTTAGTGCTGTTGTGCTTTAAGAATATTTTAAGTGTGTAAAGCACAGCAACACTTAAACAGATGCAATTGTACATATGATTATTTAAATAGAAAAATCATAAATTTTTATTCGTATACATTTTAACAAGTAAAGTGAAACATCAATCGTATAACCCTTTTTTTTTACGGCATAATTGATGTTTTGTTTGTAATTTTTTTTATTTTAAATCAAAACTAAAAATTTGGAAAAAAAATATTAAAAAATTCAAGAAAAATTATGAATTGAAAAACGACATTTTAACACTGCTTAAAATAAGTTTTTACTATCCTAAAATACTTACCTTCAGTATTATGTGCACACACACAGGGAATTCACCGGAGTTGATAGCTTAACAATTTCGTCCGACAGCATGACTAAGAGCAATTTTTCACCAAAAAGACTTTATAGCATAACGAGCACAACCATCCTAAAGGCTTGCTCAAAGCGATATGAGGTGTCATGGATGTCTGCTTGTATTGTGGAATGCAGGGTGACGTCCCTGGTGGGAGTGGAAGGAACTATTTGCTTTATTTATGATTTTTAATTTTTTAGCAATTTAAAAGCATAAAATGCGATTTTAGCACATAATACTGAAGTAAGTATTTTGTTGATAGTAAGAAAGACAGAATAATGGGGGGGAATATTAAACATTAAAATTACAAAGTTAAAACATTGATGTGAAACATAAAAAAAAATGAAACGAAGTGATACATCTTCTCTGGATGGGGTGATATTGTACATTTTTCTTGCTACAGGCACTACATACAATTGCAAGTTGAACTACAATTCTTGGATTAAGAAACAAAATTAACATTAAATAAAAGTGAGGGTCGAAACGTCAAACCTTATCTAAAGAAACACGGACATGCTTTGGGAGTTAAAGGTTTAGACAGGTTTCGTCAGTCAGAGGCTGTTAGCAATAGACCCGCAGGCCTTCCACTTGTCCTACTTTTCCTACTTTTTTGGTGATGTCCTACTTTTGTCCTACTTTTCCTACTTTTAAAAATTCACATGCTGAATTGTGTAAAGTTATACTGATGCAGGCCAGAATACAATCTGAACTAACAAATCTAACCCAATCAGATTGTTACAGTGTTCAAGGTTTCTTCTTCTTTTCCGATAATTCAGTTTCTGATATCTGCGGTGAATTCTTCAGTAATTTTCTGACGACGCTCTTACAGAAAGAATAAGTTACTTTGGTGCACAGACTTTTATATACAATCTAAACGATCTTGTATTACAATTTCACAGGCAATAAATATAAGCGAAGAAAAGAATCTCTTGCCAAACGAAAAATGGATCCAAAACAGAAAAGACACCAATTTCAAAAAATTGGTGCATCTTGGACCATTTGACTGCATATAACGTACGAATACTGTACATGCAACTTCTTTTCGGTAGCGTACAAGAAACTGGCAAAAATATTGCTTGTAAAGAATCCAGTGTTAAAGAACCCTTAGTGCCTTCATGGGTTGCAAAGAAGGCAAAATCTTTGCACAAGCACTTCAGCGGATACTTACAATGATGGGGCATGCCTTGCGGCCACTTGAAACGGACAAGGTAATAGATAAATGAAAATGTTCCCCAGTTGATTCCGATATTTCTGATAGACTTGAAAAACATAGCAAAGTTGAACTCTGAACAATTGACTCTTACTGGGAAAAAATATTACAACTGAAGGCGTCGAATGAAGTAACCTCACTTAGCAAAAGTTGTAAAATGCGGCCTCACAGCTCATGGAAACGCTGATGTTGAACGAGGAATCTCGCATATCTTTACTCCATTGGACTGAGAACTGTAAAAGACTATGTATTAAAGAAAGATGGGGCTGACAAATTGAGTGCACCAAAGCAACTTTATAAGCAAGACATGCATCAGACTATAACTTATTGCTATTATTGTTGTTCCTGTTGTCCTACTTTTTTTCGAAAGTTCAGTGGAAGGCCTGGACTCGCATTACCCGGTCATCAGCCAAGCTTTGTAAATTTAACTCTACCCTATTCAGACGGAACGTGTGTGTGTATGGTTGGTTATAGCTGGCTTTTGGGGTTTGGAATATCTTTAACGTAAAAACATAATTTTCTTGTGATTATGGTATTTTACTTTTGATGCTTTAGAATTCAGCAGAGTCGGCTCGGTTTAGCTAGCCAGATAATTTTCCGGCTGAGATACGTTTAACCCTTTCGTGCCAGCTGTCGCCAAACGGCGACAGCTACAAGATGAAGCCAAAAGTAAGCCCCAGCCACTCAGATTCTCTCCAAACCAACTGAATACCATGACTGACCTAACTATAATCATTAAAAAACTCACCAAATTTAATTCGGGCGTCAAAGGGTTGAGCTTCTGTTGGAAAAAAAAACTTGCTAATTTTACGCCACCAACTTTGATTGAAACAATTCAACGGCTGCATCTATGAAATGTATGGAGTCAATTGTTACCCTATTTGGAAGGCATTGTTTGAAGTCCATTGTCATATTTTATGTTCATTGTTATGCTACAGCTGCTGGCTCGTTTTCTTCCCTAGCAAATTATGATGATAAATTTATTAATTTCCTATTCTTCTGGAAGGAAGCAAGCTAGCTTATAATCTGGTAGTAATGGGCTAATGCTTACAGTTTCTTACTGACAAAATATGAGGTCTAGGTATTGAAGAAACATGGCATATGGCTTTATTTTGTCTTTCCAGGGCCGACAAAACCCAACACTAATTAAAGCTTATAAGTCTTTGGTAACTCATAATTTCTCAAAGCCTTGTTAGGGAATAAACCCTGTCATTTTTTTGTAAGTTTTTCCATTTTTAGTTTTACTGGAATTGGCTGGAATTTTTTGATTTGAACAATAGAAAAGCTATTTATTTATTAAAACAATGTCACTGTGGCTGCATGTGGGCACACCCTTTATTGAACGCATGGCCGCACCTGTCGCTAAAGAGTTAACATTCCATGTTTTTTTTTTATGACTTATACATGTGTCGGCTAGAATTTTGTTAGCTGAAATTCGGAGTGCTTGTTATCGTCATCAATCATTTCGCATGAAGAAGCCTTGTAAAGTTAACTTGGTGTTGAAAAATAAAATCGTGCTTGGTGTCGTAAAATTTAACCAACTCGTAAAGCAGTTGTTAGCTAAATTGCACTGTAGCGATTTGGCTAGTGACAGCTTTCATTCGGTGTGAGCATTTTTTCAATGCCATCGTTGATTTTTTTGGGAATTCATTACTAGTACTTGTAATCAATTTACTATCTAATTTCTTTGTTACAGGAAAAAGAGGACGGAAAGTGAAAGGGCGAACACTAGGACTGAACGAGTTCTTAGCAGATGAAAATGAACCTCCGCAAATGGGCTATGCCGTGGCCACTACCACTAAAAAGACTGTGGATTGGGCTGCAGAAATGGAAAATGAAAGTATAGATGGTAGGGGGCATTTTCGATTTCATGTTAAAAACTAAGATTTTAATTCCGGGGAAAATAATAACGATAGTAAATTAAATTTATTCAAATCATTAATCAACTTACAAGTTACACTTTTACCAAACTGTTGTTCTTCAACACAAGGTTTCAGAGTGCACATTTTTGGTAATATAAAAAAATATTACCAAAAATGTAGATTGTGAAAAACTGTTTTACTTTAAAATACCACTACTGAAAATATGCACTCCGAAATCTTGTGTGGAAGAACCACAGTTCGGTAGAAGCTTAACTTCGGTGTTTATTTGTTGAAATACCAAAGTAAAATGTAATGAGTCTATCGGCATCTAAAATTATTCTAATTCTTCGGAGGTACAAAATTGAAGTTGTGTATGCCACGAGCGATAGCTAAAATTTAAATTTGTATAAATGAAAACCTTTTACATTACCCATTGGTAATTTTATGCATGGTTACTGCTTTTTTCTGAGTAGTTGTAATTATGTATTGTTGAAGTGGCGGAGGGGCGTGCAACTTCACAAATGTAAATTGTGTGGCACTCGCCATTTGGCCAGTAGCCATTTTAAAATGCACTCGCCATATTGAAGAAATTGTAAGTTTGCTGCTACTTATTGCTTAAATATTGTTTGCATTAATATAACTCTCCAATCAGCTAAAGGGGCTAGCAACAGTATTGAAAACTGGTTGGAGAGCCCTTCTGATTCTGCACACACAACTCCACAAACCGTTTGTTTCTCGCTAACACAATTCCTGAGATATGACAATTTAAGCATCGGGGTTTGTTAATCAGTCTCCATTTGGCAAGTAGCTTTAAAAACCAAGTTGTCAATTGCTGAATTTTCCTCGCCATTTGAAGTGGCAACCAACATTTGTGAAGGTTGGATGGGGGAGAGGGTGGGGGGCGTGTCGATTGAAGGAAGGACAAAAATACTGACAATAAAGGTATTTTGCAATAAACGTTTCAGGTTTCCTAAATATTTTCTCCTTCCTCTATATCCAACTTGTAGGCAACTGTGCTGTATGTAATTTGAACTTAAAAGTTTTAGATTGCTCATGCTGAAAAAAGGTGCAAAGTGTCGCAGAGGGGCTGAACTATTGCCGTGAAAGTTAACAAGTCTGAACAAATAATTGTTTTCTTGTTGCCGCCAGAAATATCCAATACCTGTGAATTTGTGCATTATTTTCCCATAATGCTCCTTACATCCCAGAATTTTTTAAGTTGTTTGGATCCAGCCAGCTTGTAACCCGAGAGCTCATGCGCGCACCCCTCTATTAAAAAACCGCGCTACTAAAGCTCTGCATTTTTTGTTCTCTAGCAGCCATGTTGAATCGTCGCTTCGTCCGTTTCCTTCTTTCTTTTCTTTTCGTCGCCCGTCTTCTAAACTACTATTTCGTGGTTGCTGAAACCCGGCATGAAAGACGCCGTCTCCTCCGGGATCTGAAGCAAGCTTCTTTCATCGGAACATGCGGACCCACCGGCCGTTTTCATTGTCCTTGCTAGTATTGCCGCCACCGTTCAACACTGCCGTTCTTTTTGTCGGTACTCACCGGCACTCCTTCGAACCAGTTTTCACCGTCAAGAATCTCCTGGTTTGGTCACATGTTGACATTTTTTATGACCATTTGAGTCTTCTCATAACCTCTTTCGTCCCGTTGGTTGATCATGTCCTGCCGGGATGACGACGCAGGGGCCTCGAGCCAACGTGCCTTTTCGTCCATCATCTAGCCTGTGCCACTTTGCGCCTCTTCAAGCCACCTTCTCCCTAACAGTCAGCGTCTTTTTGCCGCTTCCACTGGGCGATTCAGCCATCGTTTTCGTTTTTCGTGGTCGATGCATGGTCCGCATCAAGTACGGCTGGATCTCTGCTTGACTCTTTTTCGTTCCATCAAGAACGGCCGAATAAGCTTGCACATCTTGTGGCTCGCCGATCACCGTAGTCGCCAGGGATTCCTCTTTTTGTGATTGGCGCCAATGGAAGCAATGGCGGTCTGCTCTATGCTGGCCTTATCCCTTCACCTTGCCGCGTCGGTTCTCTCATCCTTTCTACGACGTTAGGCTTATTGTAGCCATTGGATACAAGCATCACCTTCATGCAGTTCAGCTTACCGAACCGCATTGAAATTTATGAATTACTGGAAGATTCTTCAAATCATAACATACAAATTGACATATAAAAAAAACATTTTTTTTTTACAAATGTTGACAAACTGAGCTCTCATGTTTTCATTTTCGGTTAATTCCAAACGAGACTCCAGCCTGCCGATTTATCGTCTATCCTGTGCCTCGTGGCCTTTAGCAGCACGAGTGACAATCACTGATCGACGTCCTCTGCTGAAGCAAGCAAGTCCCTCAAAGTTTTCCTTTCTCTGGATTTCACCATACTGTGAATGAAGTTGGCTCTACGACCAAGCTGTCTATTGTCACTCAGCCTCCCCCCTCCTCCCCCCCCCCCTCCCAATCCCAACTTGGCGAACACACAACCAAAGCCTCGCATCGAATTTGATTTGAAGCATGCATACAGGAAAAGCAATATAAGAGGTAAATGCACAACCACCGATCCTTCTCATCCACATGTCATGGAAAAGAAGCTGTTCGGAGATGCTGCGCGTATGTCGCATTTCTTGGCTTCAAGGTACCTACTGTTGACGTCTTACGGCAACAATGTAGAAGCGCCAGATCACGTCACGCCCTTCTCTCTCTCTCTGACAGTCAGCAAGCATAGCCGACGGACGTCGTTGAGGAGAGCTCGTGAAAGATTTAAAGAAAATCCTACGTAGGCCTACGTCTCGTATGCTGTGATAAATTAGCTGATCGCCAGTCGATCTGTGGAACGTTTTTTCGGAAGAGGATAGCTACGTATGAACTTACAGGTAAGCCATTAATCTTTCCCGCTCCTTATTCCCGATCGCTAGTTATGTATGTTATCAGGGGTCGAAATATTCGGATGCACAGGGGCAAATTGCACTCCAAAATCGCACTTTGCACTCCAGAAGCAACTCGTGGAGTGCAAAATTGCACACCAAAGTTGAATTTTTCATAAGTTTTGAACCGCACAAGCTATAGACTTGCGGTTTGTGGCATTTTAAACAGCTTGGAGTAAGATTTCCTGTGGCACCATTTCTTTCAAAGAAGTTAAACTTCATTTTATACTACTTTTGATTAAACTATGTGTATAGGTTTTTCAGTTAAATAGCAAAATTAGTCAGTGTTAAGCAAAATGCAGGAAAACAGTAGATATTATTGAGATACTGAATGTTGGAATTTTCGATGGCTATAAAATAGGACACCACAGTGTTGGTTTTGCACTCCAAAGAATTTTTTTGCACCCAAGTAACAGATTTGGGGTGCAAATTTGCACCCGTATCATAATTTAAAAATTCGACCCCTGTGTTATAACTTCGTTCACTGCAAATATTCTGATAACTCTGCTCCTTCACTTATGAAGGCCATCACTCACATCAGAAGGTTATGGGTACCTCCCACGTTGTAATTAACGTAATTGAAACGTAATAAAGCGATTTCTACGAGGGGAATAGAGCTCGTAGGGGAAACTATTGAAAATGGCTTGGAATTTTGAATTCTTATTCGGAGCACCGATGTTTGTTTACGCGAGCCGCTATCTTGGTTTTTAACGCTATTCGAGAAGTTAAGCGTCAACGGCCAGTTTCGTTTTGCAAAACGACTGAAATAAAATGTTGAAGATTTTTCACTATTAATTTGGAAGAGAAATAATACGTTATTATTTTGTCAAAAGAAGATAAGTGGAGGCAACATTTTTTTTCTGCCGGATGCCAAGCGTTGGGAAAACCCGAAGTGAAGGATGGCGACTGAAAACGAAACCGAAAATAATCTGGTATTCGGTTTGGAAAGGTTGAATAGCAGGAATTATGTCACCTGGGCGACTTCGATATGTTCATTGCTAAAACAGAGGAATTTATGGAAGTATGCTGAGGGTAACAGGCCAGATGTTAAAGACCCACAACTTTATAAATTCGTTGAAGAATCTGGGAAGTGTACGTTGATGTTGTCATTAGCACAACGGTTGCAGGCGAGTGTAGCTGATATTAACGACCCAAATGAACTCTTGAACACATTGCAGGTCAAACACGCCGAAAACAAGAAGTTCAGGAAATTTTCTGCCTTCAAGAACTTATGGTATTGTAGGACGAAGGAAGATGAAAACGAACAAGATTATTTTGAACGAATTCAAGCACTAGCGAGAGAGGCTAGCAAAGAAGGATGCACGAATTACAGAAGAGTTCGTCGCGCTGGTACACTATGTGAGCTACCAAGCAACCAAATTTCCTTTTGCAAAGATTCTGTGGAAAAAGGGATAATCGTTTCTGATGTTGTAGAAGATGGCCGACAACAAGACAATCAGATGAGTACGAAGTGCAAAGGAAAAGAGAATAGGGTTGCAAGTTTTACAAGAAAACTAACGAAGAGAAAAACAACTGGTCAAAAGCATCATGAGGACATCAATTCCAGGCGTAGACTGAAATGTTTTTCCTGCAGTCGAGAAGGACATAAAGTCAGGGAGTGCCCGATGAGGAAGTCTACCGAGCCAAGCAGTTTTTTGTCTACAGGGGACAAATTGAACCGAAACGAACACACTAGCTCAGTGTGGTGTGGGATTCGTGCAACAGGATCATGGGATCCGTCGACAAATCAAAGAAAACTCAAGAAGGATACAAGGAAGTCGAAGCGTACTGGCCCACCTGTAATGATAAATGTGGGAACAACAAAAGTTCGACGGTCATCACCCGAGCCAATAGTGGGGGATGATAGTAGGTCAATTAAAGAGACTACTTACCACTAACAGGTCGATCAAGCACTGCGGAAATCGTGAAGATAAAAGACGAGCCGTAATTGACCGTGTGAGTAGATTGACTCGGGGAGATGGAGTTTCGAGACGCTTGAGTGGGATTATGAAGATGGCTTTTGAAAAAGTCGACGAAGAAGTTGTCAAGATGGTACCTGAGCCAGACCATCGTGGAAAGGTGCATACGTCGATTGATGCCAACCTCGAGGAAGGTCACATCCAGGAAGGGATGGTGGGGGATGTCGTTGATCAGCTTAGGACTGAAGAAGTTGAGAATGTCGTCCCGGCAATAGAAAGTGAAAATGCACAGACTCATGAAGAACGACAAGTGACAGTTGCAGAGTGCAACGTGTAGCGAAATGTAATGGTGCCGTTGACATTAAACCTCGGTGCAAGTCTTCGCTAAGGTTGGCAAACGATATTACAGAAAGTTACAAGCCCTTGAAAATTGACTGGGTCAAAGATGACCGAGGAGACCTAGTGCCTCATATTGATCATGGAGGGTATATGTTGCGCTGGATGAAAGCCTGAACTGAAGACAGAGCAGAGATGACGCGCCAGGATGAGCAATTTCACGAGGAGGTGGCACGGATGAAGTTGTCGACGAGGTACTGTCAAGGATGTAGGTCGACAAAACATCAAGACGAGTCTGTCTCGAGAGGGAGGCAGATAACCCACTAAGGAGGAAGAAGGTCCTCAGTCCGTTCATGAAGCCAGTGGGGGATATATTGGGAGACACAGCGCGTATGTCACGTTTCTTGGCTTCAAGGAATCTACTGTTAACGTCTAACGGCAACAATGTAGAAGCGCCCGATCATGTCACGCTCTTCTCTCTCTGACAGTCAGCCAGCATGGCCGACGGACGTCGTTGAGGAGAGCTCCTGAAAGATTTAAAGAAAATCTTACGTAGGCCTATGTCTCATTCTGTGATGAATTAGCTGATCTCTAGTCGATCTGTGGAACGCTTTTTCGGTAGAGGACAGCTACGTATGGACCTACAGGTAAGCCATTAATCTTTCCCGCTCTTTATTCCCGATTGCTAGTTATGTACGTTATAACTTCGTTCACTGCAAATATTCTGATAACTCTGCTCCTTCACTTATGAAGGCCATCGCTCACATCAGAAGCAAGTATTACAAGCGACCTCCACTCTTTATGTGGCCACGTCGCACCCATGCGAAAACCTCATCTCAACACCTCGTCAGCGTCATCTCGGCACCCTTCTCGCCGACCGGGACTTGTTCCCTGGTTCGGCTACAAATTGGTGCCGTGCACGACCCTGCCTGTGCAGTTGCCTCTCCAGCAACCCACACTTCTTCGTCCAGTCAATCTGCTGCACCCTGCCGGTATGAAAGCATTGGGACCACGAGCCTCTGAGATTTTTCGCCCTCACCTGGCCGGTTGTCTTCCGTTTTCGCCCTTGGACCAGTCGAAGTTACCGTGGCTCCCTTCCTGTTGTCTCCCAGGGTCGATCCACTTTTCCGCCAGTGGGCGGCTTTTCTTTTGCCGTCTCATCTGGGCGAGGCTGCATGTCATCATTTTACAACGTCAGTTGTCGTCTTTGAAGACAGTGCTCGTCGCCGCCCTCGCAGATCATCACCAACAACACGAAAGATGCCGCCTACCTCCGCAAGCTTCTTTCATCACGGAATATCAACTGCCGGCCATTCACGCTCACATCATACGCGAACTTGGTCGTCTCATCGCGGAAGCAGACAAGTCACTGTCGCTCCCTCCCTGTATTCTCCCAGGGTCAATCCACAGTCAAGTCCTCACGATGGCTGTTCTTTTCGCCGATTCCACCATGAAAGAGACTGCCGCCAACGCAACCAACCAAGCTGTTTTCTTTCGCTGTGGCAAGCACAATCTCCCACTCGTGTCCAGTAGCCTTGTGACCTTTCATAACCAAGGGAGCCTTTCACCTTTTGAAGTGGTCAGGACATTGTTGCTCCCTCTTTGCGTCTCCTAGAGTTGATCCAGACTCAAGACGGCAGAACTGACACTTTTTGATCAACAAGCCCATCCACAGCGTACCTGACCGGGCGCTCTTCGTTCGCCAGACTTCCGCCCAGTGCTCTCTTCTTGCTGGCTTTTCATCCTTCCATCAAGCACGAAAGCAGGCAGGCAAGCCAACAAACAGACGAACGGGCTAGCAAGCTGCAAGCTAACAAGCAAGTAAGCAAGCAAACGGGCAAAAGAGCAAATGAGAGGAAGCCAGCAAGCAAGCTACCAAGCATGTAACCAAACTTGCAAGCAAACAGACAGGCAAGCAAGCAAGCATAAACAACACAAACAGGCAAAAAGCTAGAATGGCTAACTAGTTTACATGCAAGCACGCAAATACATGCAGTAAACAAACCATGCAATCAAGCAAGAAAGCACACAAGCACAGGGTTCAGACAAAACCTGGAAAACCAGGAAAAATCAGTGAAAATGAAAATAGAGCCAAAATCTCGGGGAAATTTCAGGGAAAACAAGAAATTGCTTGAAAATCAGGGGAAGAACAGGGAAATTTGAAAAAAAAAATGGCTTTGTGTCTGATCTGTAAGTACTATTGAATTAGCAGATCAGAAACAAAATCCTAGGCTAGCAGCAAATATTTTAATTTGTGTTTGAATATGTTCAAGTATTTTAGATACAACTTCAATAAACCAAATCTCACGCTACTACCAATATCTGTGCGCGCAAACAAACAAACAATGCATGGGCACTCGGGTTACCATACTGGCTAGTTCCAAACAAATTATAAATTCTAGGATATAAAGAGCATTACGAGAACATAATACAAAAATTCACAGGTATTGTATATTTTGTTAGGCAAAAGAAACAAATGTCAGCCGGTCCGTTATTGGGGGGGGCTGGCTTTTTTTTTTTTTTTT
>JAHWFP010258741.1:295-12045 GCA_023313725.1 Lithobius niger | reverse complement strand
TCACTAAATTATACAAGAGTAAAGGAACCAACAGCAAAAAAATCACACACTAAAAATAGCTAAGAATAGCAGTCACTGTCATACCGCGACTATGAAGCCTTCATAGTGGGCCCCAAAAGCCTTGGAGAGGTAGCGTGGGATGTGCAAATCATGGCTCAAATCAAGGGTCAAACAGTTCAAATCACGGTCACATCATCTCAGTGATCAGTGAACATAGGCTTAGAAAAGCTTACTATTTTTAGCATACGCTTTTTGCTGTCGTGCTATAACATTTCCTTTGCTTCTGAGACTGAAGCCCATGTTGTTGAGGGGGGGGGGAGGGGAGGATGAAGACTATTATTCATCTTCTCTGATAAATGAAGTCCAGTTAAATAACTATCAAGATTCTGAAAAGACTGCTGAATATCTGAACAACTTGTTTATTAAGTTGTAGAAATGCTGCGTACATGTTTGAACATACCAAGTTTTTAGCATTTGTACATTGTTCATTAAATTTCCAATTATTATTTACCTATTTGGTCTACATATGGATATGCAAAAACCGGTAACCGGCGTTTACTGTGATTTAGACACGACATAATAGAAGAAAGAGCACACAAAACCACACAGAAGAACACAACAAATGTTCACTTAAATTTTCGGCGAATAATTGCGTTCGTCTCCTTCAGAAGTTAGTTAGAAAAATACGAATCACTACATTGTCCTTTAGAAATTCGTGCTGGCACGAATTTCACGAATTTCAAAAGGACGATGTAGTGACTCTTATTTTTCTAACTTCTGAAGAAGGCGAACGCAATTATTCGCCGAAAATTTAAGTGAATACTTGTTGTGTTCTTCTGTGTGGTTTTGTGTGCTCTTTCTTCTATTATGTCTACATATGGAAATCCAATTTTTTACTGCTTTTTGCAGATAAGAGTTAAGAAAGCATGGCATTTCAGCATGTAAGGAACATTCAGAGACGTCAGGAAGGATAAAAGTTGGAGGGGTGTAAACCAGAAATTTACCGACATAATTTTCCATCTAACCAAAAAATTATGTAATTTTTCTGACTGATTTGTCGACTGACCAAAAATTACGTAATTTTGCCGACTTATTTGCCAACTGCTCAAACATTGGGGGGGGGGGGGGGCGATTGATTGATTATTTAAAGGTACATTCCTCCCGGTTGGCTTTCCTGCACGGCTGAGGTTCGCAATATTTGTTCAGAAGTGTGTAGATGTTGCAAACACATTCATTTTCCTACTTATTCCCTCGTGAGAAACGGGATTGCTACATTCACTTTAACCTATATAAATATTGCAAACGCTATTTTTAGCAGGATGCTTGAAATTAATGAGAAGGTATGTCCTTTTAATGAGAAAGGCTGCGATTTTAGGGGATTATTGCTGATCAAAGTCTGTCAAATTTAAATATGAATAACAAAGATTCCGAATAAACTCGGAGCAATCACTCCAAGGCCATAATAAAGACTTCTCGAACCCACTATGAAGGCTACACACAGTCGTAACAAGAACTCCTAATAGCCCCTTGAAAGCACTACGTGTGCTCTGGGATTCACTTTTATACATAAGTAAGAAGCACGATTCGATTTTGTGTTCTCTTAGCTCGGAGGCCTGGACACTTATCCACTCGGCTGCGTTTCACTCACTGTGCTTTGGCTCCCCGGAAGCCGTCACAAAGTTTGCATTGAAAAGACGCGCAAAACCCACATTGTGTTTCAGTAGTGTTAATAATCTGTAGTTGACTTTTCTTCATGTCAGTTCCATCCATACACCTACCTTCCATCCCTGTAGAGTAAGTTAAGAACAGCTTATGTATACACTTACCATCTTGTAAGCAATTTCTTCCATTACCAAAGAAACCAGAACCACATTCACAACAGAACCCAGGGTAGTAGTCAATACAACTGGCATGCTGATGGCAGAAGGCAGCTCCAATAGAACAACTCTGAGGAGCTTGAAATGAAACAGCAGCTGAAATAGATTCAAACATGCAACATATCAGTTTCTAAAAGCTTTTTTTTTCTTTAAGTTTATAAATATGTTTTTGGTTATATACTCCATTATATTTTTGGCACTTATACTGTACTAGTTGATTCCCCATCAAAGAATGATGCAAATTTTAAAATTCTGCATCACTAAATACAGAGTTTGTGGAATGGCAAGCAGAGTTACAAGAGATAACAATATAAGACCTAACTCTTATAGTGTATTGTGAATTTGTCCTTTCTTCAGGAAATAGGATGTCCATTTATTTCATTTAAGTACTCTGGTTATATAAACGGGCTATTTTTTTTTGGTTATTAGGTCTTTCTAGCATTCTTAGTAGTATGAAGGTCACAAAATGTGAATGTTGTTTCTTTAAGCTTTGAGTGTATTAAAAATAAGGTCCTCCCACCCCCATCCCTTCCCATTGAACCAAACATAACCTAATCTAACATCCCAGGTCTTGGGGCTGGAGCGTAGTTTCCACAGCTTGCTGTCCCCCCCCCCCCACCTGGGAGTACCACTGACCCAAACATAACCTAATCTAACATAACGTAACATGCCTCTGAATGTTAAAATATCGGTAAAAAAAAAGACTTGGTGGTGACATAACTGAACGACCCAAACTGGACACACTGCCCTGGAAATTATTTAGCCCCGGATAATTTTTTTTGGGGGGGTGGGGTGGGGGGAGGCAGTTGCCCCAGCTTGCTTCCTCCCCCACCTCTTCCCGGTGTGCCACTCTATCGAACGAAACCAAACGTGCCTGTAAATGCAAAAAGGTCGGTTAAAAGACAAAAAAAAAAAAAGTTTTACCCGAATTACATAAACTACTCTGGCAAATATTTTGTCCCAAGTCTTTGAGAGGGGTGGGAAGAAGTATCCGCAGCTAAAAAAAAAAAATAAAAGGCTCGTGGTGACGTGGTGGAACAGACCCAAATTACATAATGTCTTGGTTTACGTAATCATACTTCCCCAACCGTGTGACAAATTTGAAGCCATTGGGAAAATCACTTCTAAATAAAGACGAATTACATACCGTACGACCATTAGTGTCCTCGTTTTTTAAAGTACTCCGTGAATAAAATAAATGCACAGGTGCATTGTCTTCTTTCGATTTCATTTAGCGTTAACTCATCATACCGACGTAAACGAGTGCGTCGATGCGTCTCTCCCACCATTGACATTTTCCCCTCACAGCTCCGAAATTAAGTAGTAGATATCCGTGAGTTCTTGTCGATTTAACGGCTATAATTGCTCGCGAGCAAGAAACGGCTAGCCCACTATCGAATGGGTGGAGGGAAACACGAGTGGGCGAAGCCCACGAGTTTTCCCTTCACCCCCAAGATAGTAGACTAGCAGTTTCGAGCTCAAGAGCAATTATAGCCGTTAAATCGACAAGGACTCATGGATATGTATTTTAATGCTAAGGTGTGACGTCGAGCTAATTTATCGTGTTATTAGAGTTTTTTAAAGACTTGTTTCAAGAATTTAAGATTTTCTCCATGCGGCTTATGTAAATTCCTGAACGGAAGTTCCGGTTTAGAAATGGGGTTGGAAGCTTCCTGTGTATGAAGGCTGACCAAAGGGGAGAGATGCTGCGTAATACCGATGTTTGTGTTTAAGGTAAAACTGTATTTTTTTCTACTTTAATAGTCTAAATAAGATGAGTATAAAATGGGCTATTCGCTTGAGTCTCATAGGTTTTTAGGTGTGTTTAGGAATTGTTAGTAGCCTAGTTTTTGTACCGTCGGAACGAAAGATTGCCGGGTTGCCGATTGGGCCATTCCTCCGTGGATGGGGGTCTAGCATAGTACGTGAGTGTTTTTTTTTCCCGTGTTAGGCTAGAAAGAAAAATGTCGCAGGTTGTAAATGTGCCTGTTTATGCTGGTTGCATTTTTGTTGTGTACGGTAATTTTACGAAGTCGGGTCATATGTCACATGGTGGAGCAGGGGTTGTATAGACCCGCGTAAAAAGTGTTAGATTATCAAAAAAGTGTGGGTTACCAAAATTAACCCACTGTGACGTGTGTGGGTTTTCAGATTAACCATATATAACGACTACACTTTTAGCATGGGGATGTATTAGCGTGACGTCACCACCGTGGAATTAATTCATGTTAAACTGTAGCATGTTTTGATAAACCTGTCAGTTAGGACACCTAAAACCATCGCAGCTAAAATCGGCACCATCTTGCGATAATTGCGACCGATATTTTCTGGTCATTGAGCAATGAGCATGCTCCATACCTGTCTGCTTTTCGATTAAGTTAGCCAAGGTTGTAAACTTGGGTAGAACCGCGTCATTTCAAAATTGAAAGAGTGATCAGGAGAGCGACCTTCCTTTATTTCGGTCGTTTTGCAAGGTAATCTCTGACTGTAGCGCTATCTACGATCCATGTAGTAGCGAATCGTTAACTAAAAATGTAAAGAATCGAAACTTGAATATTGAAACTTCGTTTGTTTATTACATGACCCTATAGTATTGTGAATTTAAATTCACAATACAAAAACAATCTATTTTTCGACCAAGGGGAAGGTTTTTGGATTAGGAATTAAAACAAATATATATATTTTTGAAACCTCCCCCCCCCCCCCGACCTTTAAAGACCTAATGTTTCACGCTGTTACTAAGGCACGAGTACGATTATACGTACAATGGCTATCATATTGTTAGATATATGTGAGACTTCGTCCAACCCCCAGACCTAATCTTACACACCGTTACAGACATTCGAGTGTACGGTCATATGTGCAACTGCTATTATATTGTAGATAGATTTGTTACAGGTACTACACTTCTGGGGTAGTAAATTGCACACTAAAAAATAGCATTCCAAATAAGTGGAGGAGTTATTTTATATTACGTAAATACAGGCAACTTGTGAAAAGGATATTAATGTTATACCAGCTTTAGTGCTACCGACAACTGTATCACTCTACGAGTTGTCAGAAGCCATCACGTACTGAGATGCCATGTTCACCTTACCGTCCACTGTTACACCATCTAAGGGAAGCTCATACAATTTGTAATTAAGAAGCTTTGAGAGGAGTCATAGAGAGTCGCTATGCTGCGTGTTAATACTAAACTGTACAGTTCCTACATTCTAGTAATGCTATATGATGTTACATGAAATAAGGTCCTTGTAAGATCAGGGTCCTTGATAATGGGAGGCAATAGCAGTGGTGCTGCTGGAAGAGTGCAGTGATTCTGTAGTGACTGTACTTAGCAATTACAAAGCTAATGGTAATTTTACGGCTGGATGCAAGCCTTAAAAACTCAATTCAGCAAAACTGCCTTACCCTCCAATCTGCAGTGCCAGGCCACCTAGCTCTACTCAAAGAGTACTGAACCAGTTGCCACCAGCTAGTGTATCATATTAGTGGTCCCAGAAATAAACCTTATTAAATTCTGCTGGAGGGCTAATTCTTATTGGCCATAAATAAACACAGATGCTAATCTATTTAATAATAAAAAATATTGGCCTTTACGTAGTGATGCTAGCCCACTATGGTCAATAAGATTAAACAGGATGGTAAGCGTAGCAGCCCAGAAGGGTTAAATAATTGATTACACATTTCCGTGTCAGTATGGCTCAGTGGTGGACCTCGGCCTTTGGCATCAAAGGTCATGGGTTCGATCCGATCAGGCAGTCTGACATATACGTCCAAAAGGCAACGTAAATAGGCTTGCATCTGTATTTATTTAACCCTTCTGAGCCGACTGGCTTTCCATCCTGTACGATTGGTTTAATCGTATTGGCCATGGTGGCCGAGCATCACTGTGTAGTAAAGGCCAATATGTTTTATTATTCAATATAGATCGTTTGGAAAACCCATTACTTAATGAGCAAGGCCCAAGGTTCCAGACGGCTTGGCATGAAATTCTCTCATTTGGCATTAACTGTATGTTTTTATTCTACTGATAGAAAGTGAGCTGAAGCAATGAACAAAGACAGCTAGTATTTAGAGTTGAATATGTCATGTTAGCTTTCTTTGCAGCAATTATTCAGGAATTTCTCTGCGAAAACTTTTTTCTCCAAGAAGTGGTTAGAAAAAATTAATGACTACGTGGAAACGTTTTGAATCACTGATTTTAACTAATTTTATTTAAAAGTGTTATGCACCTTTGGCTCCAATTACTTTTAGGTTGTTAAAAACAGCAATCAACAGGATTGGACTGACAGCTGTTTGAATCACTGGACCAAACGAATAAAATCGTCCCAAAAGTCCAAAGCCATAAGAGGGGTGATAATTGTCCGGATGGTTGGTGGTTGGGATTTTTCCATCAATTGGACCTGTCTGCCCATATCTGTATTTGTATTGTTTGGTCGACTCATTTTTGTGGTATATGACTCTTGGACTTCCTTGATGGTTATTCATGTCATTGTGTCACTTGTGTGCAATGTGAGGACCCTTCTTGCTGTTGCCCGCTTTTGTCATAATGCAGGAAGATTTCTGAAATGATCTGTCCGTAAATGTTGAATTTGCTGAAGAGCTTGCATAGTGCAACTTTGCCAATGCATTTGATGTTGCTATTTGTTATTTTGGTGTGTATTTGGTTGCGAGTAGCTTACTTTAGGCTTTATTTAAGCTTTATTTTTTAGTTCTTTTAGCATATCAAGGCAGTTGCCTCTTGTAAGGTCCAAGCTCATCAATAAATTGAGTTGAGTTGAATTGGTTATTCATTGTTTGCTTCTGTTTTTAAATTCAATATAAAGGAAAGAGGAAAACAATCCTCTATCCTAGACTAGAAATAATGTAATACAGTAAGCCACTGGACGAGTTCAGTAAGTCAGCTTAAGCCAGTGGAGGAGTGGGCTTATCGATAAAGGCATTATGTCAGTTATCAGAGGGTGGATTGAGTTGCCAGTTCACGCAACTCCAATGTAACTTAAGTGCATAAAGGTGGCTTACCGTATTATGTAATTTCTAGTGTATGGCCTTCCTGAGATGCTAACGCATCAACTTTCATGTATTTCATGACATGATCATTACTGGCATGTTACTATAGGGGATATTTTTTGTGATCACTATGTGTTATCCACAGGGACAATTTACAGTGTTGTATTACTGATGTGTTTTATTGTTTATGTATATCTTAGTCCATCAAGACTCAACTAATTAAAATTGCTGTTGGACCTGCAAAATCCAGGATGAGTGTTTACCTTTTAAATGGGTCTGTAACTTCACTAGTAGATGACTGCCTCAAACAATTTGTGTGCTTAGTACGATGGTGAGAAGTGTGAGGATTATAACCACGCTCTACTAACCGGTTTGAATAATAATTAGGAAGACGGTGGAAGGGGACCAGAAGTTTTTCAGTTATACAGAAAAAAATGTAGGATCCCTGAAATTCACTGTCTGGGGGCAATGCATAGTAGGAAGAGTCAAACCAAAGTCGTCAATTTTGTGGGCCAAAAATAATTATTAATTTACCTTACAATTATAATGTGACATAATTTAGCATGTTGCCACATGCCCCCGGCAGGAGAGCCTGTCCCAGCACAATATGTACCAGTTTTTAAATTTTGCTTACTCGTATGAAAGCAAAATTTAGGTCTCTTAACAAATGAACCATGTGTAGATGAAATGCACAGTTTTGTTTAGGCAACCAGTTTTGTGAAGTATTTACAACCAACCAGAAATGTTGAAGCTACTACTTTTTTGTACGTAATTACTGAATTTCAAAATCAGCATTTAAAGGACCGTCCATGGTAATTCGGCCGGTGTGCCTCAGTTTGCTTTTCACTTAATTACAGATTTTCTTATTTTATTATTTTGCCTCCTTTCAATGGTTTTTTTTTTTAAAGTTCAAAAAGTTCAAGTTCAGCTTTAGAAAATACTATACATACCTTCACCTAGATTGATATCTGGTTCTAAAATTATTCCTGTTGCTCCAGTATTGCCAATATGGTACATCCATTGACCACGATCTCCAACATTGGATATCCTTGATAAAAGATAAACAACACTGTAGAATTTCTGATTTTAAGTACATTATGAAGTTTCTTGTATCATTACATTTTCCCCCCTAGTTTTCACGAAAATTGGATTGACTTGAAAGTTGAAATTACATTTAATTATTTTAGTACGAAAAATCCGTATGGTGTTTTACTTTAAATTACTTTCAGCATTTTCTTCTGGTGTAGTTTCTTAGCGATTTCAAAACTCAACTGTTACGGTATCATCAGGAATAATAAGTATAAGTCGACACACCTGTGAATGTTACGGATTTGATCTGTTCCTGATCCAAGAAGTAGATGGGTTCGTCCATCTCTGCCCATAAAACCTGCCTGCGCAGGGGCATCAGGCGAATTAGAACTTTTGCCCTCACTGGATATCCACTGAATATCCGCATACAAAATGATGGCATAGCTGTTGTAGCCATCAGTTGCGATGGTGACTTGAAATGTATTAGTCTAAGGAAAATGAACAAAAATTAATAGTTTTGGGTGATATGTTGGCATTGGCATATGCAGGAAAATATGCGGGGAGGGGCCAGCTTCCCCCCGTACCCCCAAATATGTTCCAATGAAAACAAACTTTTCTTTAAAAAAATAAAAATAAAATGTTGATCTTACAGCAAAAATAAATTGTTTTGAACGATGACAAATCGGCATATGTAAGCACGGCAGTGGAGGAGGGGGTCAGGAAATTTTTGGGAAATGGACCATCGAAAAGTAAAAAAAAAAAAAATGGAGAGACAGTTTACTCACTTTTGCCCAAAACGGCTAAAAGTATTATTGGGTAAAACCTTCCACATTTCAGAGCAACTATGCTCGAATATTCGAGCAATTTTCTTTGATTCAGGGAACTAGGAGGATACTTTTGCAATCAATTTTGGGACCTTGGGATCGGTGTTGTCCTTAAAGCCAAAATAAACGTTCTAAACCATCAAAAGATTAAAAAAATTGGGGAGGGGGTGGGGAGCGGGGAGCATTTGTAGGCCGGCACTTAGCAGTAAGATTATCATTGAAACACCAATAGCACTGGCACCTCCACTATGACTTACCAATGCATTCGAAAGCTTCATTGCAAAAGTGCAAAACTTCCCTTCATATTCGAAGCAACCATCACAATTTTTAATTAGGTGGCACTCATCATGCGGTCAGTAAGCCTCTACAGAGTTGATGTGGAAAAGAATTTCCGTGGTGTTTGTTGACATTCAGGTTTAAGCATTTGTTGCATTGTGTTAACTTTTAAATTAGGAAAAGAAGTTGGCACCATTCACTGAAATGATTACTTGGTTAGCTAGTATGATTTTTAACGCAATGCTGCAAACCATTCGTTTCTTCTGAGTATGATTCCTGAATGTAATTTGAACTTTAATGATAGTTATTGCAGTTGCCATTTGGCGAATAGTATTCAAAACGAAGTATCCAACTGCTGAATTTCCCTCACCATTTGGCTGATTGCCAACAGCATGGTGAAGGTTCTCCTACTATTAGTATACAGCATAATGGTGTGTGTAAATACTAACTCCAACGACTTCCTTTACACCTCCTAAATAAAACCTCTGAGGTAGAACGTTACCACTACCTAGGGTAATCTGCTAACCAAAATGACAGGCACGAAATTACTCAAACGAGTTAAAACATAACTGATGGTCCCATTAACCCATTCGGTCTCCAAGCATGTGTTACATGTTTGGATCCTGAGGTTATAATCCTTTCGCCCTAAACAATGGCACAGGGGGTTGAGCACAAAGTACATTGGTGAAGCATTAAGTCTCTAAGACTACAAAGGAGATTGTATTAAATCCACATAACTTTGGTGGCATCTATCTTAAGATGAGTAAGCACAAACTGAACTGCAGCTGCAGGCAGCACAATGTATTTCCTTACACGCAGCCTACATTGAACTTAACGGCTCCTTTTCACCTTTTTAACTCCTAGATGCAGTACTGTAGAATCTTCGAGCAATATAAAGAAAATAGCAGTAAATAAAAAATGGAACAACACTATTCGTAACAGCACTTCCACTTTCATACTAAAACGATATCACGTGACCCACATCAGCCTACTGGATGACGGAGAATCTGGAACGTGGATGCTGTGTTTAGAATATGGGCAACACTATCGAAATGGTGAACAGGGCCTTTAATTCCAACTGTGCAACAATGAAGCATATTACAGTGGCTATGGTAAGCAAAAAGATGTGTTAACAAGTACATTTGATTGCTGCAGTAGTGCACCAATAGATACATCTAAATAAGATGCAGAAATTAGCAAACAAGTCGCATTGGTGCCCATTAAAATGTATTCGGAGGCTTTCGAACCTACGACACATAATTGTTTCATAAATTCAATAATCTTATATTGACAGTGTAACCGTGTGAAGTCTCAAAACAAGACGGAAACTTTAAAACTTACTTTATCAGCTTTGCTGTTGTAATAGCCAACTCCAGCCCATGTGACAATTAGTGCACTGTGTGCTTGAAAAGATGCTCCAGCCAAAAAGTGTTTCTGGATATCGTCATTGACTCGGTCCAGAATACTCCTTGATTGTGTTTCTCTGCAATCATATAAACAGGAAACTATTTTTGAATCAGCCAGGCATTCCATAACTTAAATTACCTCAAACAAAAGCGAACCTGTAATAAACAGATCCAGCTCTTCGTGTGTCGACATCGGAGTAGAATGGAGCAATGACAGCAAATTCCCCCAGTGGAAATTGGGCGTTAAAAAAGTTAGGAATTTCTGTCAAGAATGACAGAAGACCATTGGCATTGATCTGTAACAAATTTTTAAACCATTAATATAATGACTAGCTCTTAAAACTAGAAAGTCAAGGAATAGAAGTCAGTAGTGTCTCTTTCTTGCGACATAAACTGTAAACAATGTAGTTAGTTGGGTTAAAATCAAGCTGCTCTCACCCATAGAGATTTATGGACAGACTGTTTTGCCCTTGTTTGGGTTCATCAGCAGAGAATATTATGTGGATGAGAGCATAGGTACCTTGGTGGTGGTAAATTAACAAGAAGAGCAAAATTGTACTGGCTTCTGCAAGCTCAAAAGCAGAAATTACTGCTTATGAAACTACAGCAAGGTGCCTATGCTTTCATCCACAGAGTATTTTCTTAGGAGCCCAAACAAGGGCGAAACGGTCTTGTGCAGATTTCTATGGGTGAGAGCAGCTTGATTTTAAGAGCCAACTGCCATTAATAGGCCTAAATGTGGGTGTCTAACTCCGAAATCGATTCAAGTTTCCATCGAAAGTACTCGCGATCAAAATGTGCTGCGCCATCTGCATGACGTGATGACAAACTAGCGTCAGCACAGCTACTTCCCCACAAATCCGAGACTGGAACTAAAAGTCGGTTCAATCGCACTATAGTATAGTTACATTCTTCTACAGAAGGCAGGCACTGGCCACGTGGCTTAACCGTCATTTCCACAATGTCCGCAGTTTGTGTTCTCGTGGCAAAATTGAGAAACTACTGTGTCTGTAATGGATTTTTGAGTGCGATGCTTGAGCAGTAAGTCTAGCAAGTGAGTTATCCCATAAAGACGTGTAGTTATTAATCCAGGGTAGAAGCCAGTCCGGTTTTCAGCTTGTTGTTAATTGGGTTGTATATTCCAATCAATCCTTTACAGCCGCTATATTTCCTGGAACGGTATTAAACTATCAAGTTTGGTAACAACTGATAATCCCAAGTATGGATAATATTACATCATAAATACCGACCAACCACGCTGACTGGATAACAAAACTTCCCACCATTGTTTACACACAAAAAATGGAAATATGTTGGGTGTGTGT
>JAHWFP010258740.1:89746-112033 GCA_023313725.1 Lithobius niger | reverse complement strand
CAACAACTTATGTTCCATGAAGATACCTGATGGACAACAAATGATAATAACTGGACCTGACTCTCATCCCTTAGAGGCTGGCGTCGGACCTTGTGAAATTGCAGTTACTCACGAGGAAGCAGATGTAACTATGGCCTATCACATGATCCAGGTGATTGACGCTGGTCACTCACCAATTACAGTAGTTTCTGACGATACTGACGTTTTGGTTATTTTGGCTCGTCACGTACATGCACGCATCAAGGAAGTTCGGCATGCATTTCACGTTACAATGGAGGCATGTTCAAGGATCGAGCTGTCATAGACATCAATAAGGTAGTCGAGAAACATGACACCATCATCCCCAACCTTCTTGCTGCTCATGCGCTTTCTGGCTGTGATACTGTTTCCGGATTATGTGGTATTGGAAAAGTGACCGTCCTCAAAAAATTTCAAGGTTATGAAGACGTACTTGAGCTTGGAGAACCATTGAAAGACTTAGATGAAGTTACTGCAAGTGCGTCTAAATTTGTAGCAACACTATATGGACAAAAACCTACTGACTCGTTTGAAGACATGCGTGCAACCATTGTAAGCAGAAAAATGGCTAGGAAAAAACATGTCTCTCCAAAGCTGAGTACCTTGCCACCCACCCTCACTCTCCTTCGACCACACTGTAAACGAGCACATTATCAAACAATATTGTGGAAAGCTGTGAACTTAGCAAACCCCCCCCCTCCAACAGCTTGATCCGCTCCAGTGGGGGTGGGAATTAAATGGTTCAACTCGGCAACCAGTCAAGATCTTAGCTGGGCAGCTTGTTGCACCCAAAGAGGTGCTAAACTTAATATGGTGTAGGTGCACTAGTTGTTCTTTAAGCAATTGTATGTGCAGGAGGTTTGCCCTGGCATGCAGTAAGGTATTCTGCAAATGTAAGGGTGACCTTACGTGCCAGAACCCTGCAACTGTATTACTGCATGAAAACGTCACCGATGATGAAGAGGAAGATATGAACCATGCCCTAGAGGAGGAGTAGTTCAAAGATGACTAGTTCCTTAGTTACAAGATATTTTCTAAGGCTGAAATGCTACGGCTGGTAAACGTACAAGTTGTTGTAAAGGCATTAAAATAAAATACATTCCTATTGTCTCGGAATATTAATTTCCATAGTAACCAGTGATAGAAGAGTAGGGTTTGGGCCATTTTATAGCCTAGTTCAAGTTTTACAAATGGTATTAGGGCTATCAATAGCACACAACCCGTGGAAGGGAAGCCTCACGTAGAGGAAATATCACATGGACTGGATACGACGTAATCCAAACGCAACTCCGTTGCTATGAGTGATAGAAGGACAAGGTTTGGACCGTTCTTTAGCTTATTTTGAGGGCTACAAATGATATTAGGACTCCAAACCGTACGACCTTTTTATGACCCGCAGGGAAGCCACACGTCGAGGAAACGTCACAAAGACGTGATATGACGTAATATTCAACGGGACGCAACTCCGTTGCTATTAATGATAGAAGGACAAGGGCTACAAAAGATATTGGTCGTACCACCTTTCTTTTACGCGCTGTGTAAAAAAAAACGTGTAAATGACCTCTTTTTGACGTCATAAGTTTTAGGAGGAAAAAGTACTCCAGGAAACGTAAAAAAACTTCATATATGAAACAAAACAAGGTACACCTGCTTGTAGCCTGGACTATTGGATACAGGTACTGTGAGTGATGAAGTTTTTAAAGTAGTGTGTGATACAGTACCGTCCTAAAGCACCGAACAGAACGGACCACTGTTGGAGACAGTTTGGCTCCAAATTTGACGTTGCGCGTGCACAGTGATGTTGCGTCAGCCGTTCAGTACCTTCCTAAACTACAATGCAGCTCAACAAGCTCAGCAGAGTATTCACTACGTCTTACCTTCACCGCACCAGACCTGGCTAATGGATGTGACCAGGCGAGAGCAATGCCAAATTGCGAATCATCTCAGGAAGGTGGTTTGCTGGGGTGGAAGTTTCAGCATGCGCGACGTAACAGTTTTAACAAAACAGATTAATCGCTGACGATGTTGACGTCAATCAAGCCGCATCAACATGGATATTAGCAGGATATGAGCCAAACTAACACCAACAGTGGTGCGCTTGGTTTGCTCTGTTTGGTCGTTTAGGAAGGTACCGATTGAGCGGCGGAATTAGGTATTAGCGAGACTGAACTAATGTTTTATGGTGTGGTGGGAGAAAGTGGGCCTTTGGGTATTTTGGATAGGGTTGAGAAGACGGGTGCCATTGCTGGAGGTGACAACAATGCACGTCTAGAGAGTGTTGTTGGAGGCGTGTATTCTCGCAACCAAGACCACAACAATGATCCAGCAAAGTCTACAACTTCTGTTGGTAATGTACACAAATGGTATGCGACAGCGGTTGGCGCAATTTGAATGAAGAAGCAGACAATTTTGAATTGGAGGAGGATTCCAGGCATGATTTGAGTTGGCTTCAGAGACTGTATAAGGGAGGTTTGTCGAATGTAGCAATGAGCCTCTCCTTGGTTCTCATTGCCGACCAGGCGGGATGCCCGTTCGTTGTAGCCCACATTTCTGAATCTCTTGCGGCAATTATTGACTTGGAGGACGTTACTGCAGTATGCGCCCTCGGGGCAAATAACGCATACCAGATTGCCTTTCGGAGTAGGGAAGCGAAACTGAAAGTGAAAGAGACTGGTGCCCTCCGTCTTAATGAATACCGTGCGGTCCTTTATAACTTGCATGAGCGTACCATTCAAATTAGGATCCATTGGCTGCCCACAGAGATGACCGAGCGAGACATTGGGCATGCGCTGGAGTATGAAATACATGCCCTCCATTAAGGATCATATAAATAGACATAAATTGCTGGAAATAATATTAAGGAAAATTGGAAAATAAGCCAACAGCGAATATCATCCGCTAGCAATAACGTAGTTCAGTAAGCCACCTTTATGCACTTACGTTTCGTCGGAGTGGCATGAGCCGGATTCGAACCAGCTAGCCATTGTCAATGGCCAAGTGAATTTCGGTCGAATGGAGCCCTGGTCACGGTTGTGACCTTAATAACGGGTTCAGTGAGTTATCTTCAAGAGTTATCTTCAGTGGAGGATGTGGCCATAGCGATTAAGGCGCTATGCAAGTGATCTGGGGGCGAACTGGGTAGCTGGTTCGAATCCGGGTCATGCCACTCCGACGAAACGAAGTGCATAAAGGTAGCTTACTGAACTACGTTATTTCTAGTGTACGATTTTCACTTGGCTTATTTTCCAATTTTCCTCCATTAAGGGTCTTCAACACTGTACAACACTGTGGGGTTGGGACTACTGTGCTAAAGTTAAAGAACAGTATTGTTTTGTAGCAGGTTCCTGACATTCTAGGCATTAAGGGTGTTGCAGCACTGCTAGCCGTAGCGGATAGGCCACCAAGGTGCCTCCGTTGTGGCTGGAGAGGTCACGGTCGTCGTTTTTGCCGTCGTGTGCGCTGTTCAACGTGTAGGGGATATGTTTTGATACCAACCCGTGTGTGCATGAAAAGTGGCTGAACGATGCGAGGACGGGGGAGGACCGGCGGTTGGCCACGGACAGGGTGGCGACTTCTAAACCTTCCACCTCGTCTCTACCCCTTCAGCAGTAGACATTGCAGCAGACACAGCAGCCACAGCAGCCACTGACGCAGCCAGCAGTGGGGGCTCCTGCTGCCTTTGTCCTCAGTCTTGCCTTCCTCGTCTACCTGCGCCGAGTCAGTAGTTGCAGGGGCTGCTCCCCCGGGGCATAAGACCTTGCCGCACAATTCTGTAAGTAGTTAGAGTCCTGTAGCAGAATCAGAGCGACGCGCGACGCAGTACGGCTGGCAGTGTTGCAGTACGATTTATCCTGCACTTTTTTTTTTACTTGTTCTTTTTGAGATAATTTTTGCCAAAAATTGACCGATTCTGACGTTCAAATACACCATTTTAACCGTTTTTTCTCGAGAGCTTTTGAATGGTGCTGATGTCATGATGATAGGTATGGTCGTTCTTAAGTTGTTTAGCAAAAACAACCAACAAAGGTCGAGAGAAAAGTTCTTGTAAGAAACTTGTTCATGAACCAAAATGGGCCAAACTCAAAATTCTCCACAATGCAAAATTCCACCTTCACACCATACCTGCAACCCGCAGAAACCTCCCTCTTCCCGCAGACCGTTTTTAGTTTGTAAAAAGCTTGTCGCAGACCAGCAGAAAATATTCTGCTTCAGGAAGACTGGATAGTCCCGCTTCCGAGAGGAAAGAGGGTGGTCAGGAAACACGTAAGTCTAGACTGCTCACCGCCCTCTAGCAAAGTTTTGGCTATTGACCGAAATGGGTTTTCTGTCTTGTCTGAAGAGTGTGGCCCCAGGCAGGTGGGAAGTGAACAAGGCGGTGCTCAACTTGTGGACGTCCATGAGCACTCTTCTGAGGGGGATTCTGTGGAGATGCCCGATGCAGTGGAGGCGGCTGTAAGTGATAAAGCAAGAGTCAAGGTGCTGGGGGTGCCAAGTGTTTCTGTTACAGATACAAATATACCAGCTATGTGCACCGAGGTATTACGTGCTAGTGATGTACGGGCTGCGGAGGTGAGTGTCTCGGTCCCATGGGCAGATCATCTGCTCCAAATTGATGATACTGTGGCTAGTAAGGGTATGCTTAATGTTCCTGATTGTGTGGCAGCTTCTAAGGACCCACCGTGGTGTGTGCGTGTGGGGTGGGTGCGTGCGTGCGTGTGTTCAACTTCTCTTCATGGAGTTTACAATATGCTCGTGGAATGTACATGGTGCAGCAGGCAAACTAGACGAAATTGAAAATTCATGAACACAACGATGTTCTGGGTTGGCTTGAAAATAGGCTTCCTTTGGTTCCGGGCTTCAGTAGTGTTGCAGGCCTGGGACACTCCAGTATTCGGGTGTTTATTAGGAATACGGTTCCCTTTTCACTGCCAGAACTTCCCTACTGTCCTGATATTGATGCATGTGTCCTAGTGGTATGGTGGAGAGGTATGTGGTGTGCATGAGTCGGTGCGGTGGGTGGAGTCACTTCCCAGGCCTCTGGTACTGGGAAGTGACTTCAACGCTCACAATTTGTCATGGGAAAGTTCCCAATGTGACGGTAGGGGAAACGTGATTGCGAGTACTCTAGATGCTTTAGGCCTGGGTATTGTGCAAAACGGTGCACCAACCTTTGTGAGGTGTTGGGGTGGCATAATCCAGGAATCGGTTTTGGATGTGTTTCTGTTCTCCCCGGAAATTACTTTCCAGTGGCACTGCGGCAGTATGGCAGAGGGAGTCAAGAGGCTCGGGAAGGAGGGTGAAAGGCCCTATTGTCAGTCCTGGCGAGTTTGGCGAGTGGGTCAAGAAATGGGCTAGTAACAAGAAGAAAGGAAATCATGGGCACAGTATTGGCAACCGAGGTAAACCTGCTTGGTGGACTAGTGTGTGATAATGCTGTTTGCGATTGAAGACTATGCTGGCAGCATTTTCGCAGGTATCCGTCTGAGGAACGTTGGTACACATTTGTCGGTGTCGCTAATGAGTCTCGAGTTTTTGTTGCGTAGGGAGAAGGCTTTTTTTTTGGCAGACGTTTATGCGAGAAGGTGTCCCATGGGGTATCTCTTGCCCAGGTTTGGAAACTTGTTGGCCCCGCAGGACTGCCGGTCTGTTATAGAGTGGGTGTTAAAAACCGCTGGTTTGGTTCTGAAGGGGTGCCCATGGCCAACGCCTTCAATGATAATTTTTCGTATGTGTTCAGCTTAGGCAGTCAACGGTTTGTGCCGTTGTGCGCGACCTTGAGCCCTTGAGGCTTCTCTGGCGGCTTGCAATCTTTCCAGAGCTGTTGGTGTTGACTGCAGCTCATATATAAGGCTGCCTGCGACATGGTTGACGTTGAGTGGGTTGGTTTTGCTCTTTGCGAGCTTGGTGTTAGTTCATAGCTTGTCCATGCTATTATGGCATTGTTGGGCACCTGGTTGATGGCCATTGATCGAAACAAGGTCTACTGATAGGGAGCTGCCTCAGCCCAATCTTGGTTGCCGTGGTTCTGAATGCTGTTCTGGTCAGTCTCAACACGACGGCCAGGGTTGTTTCTTATGCGGATGATACCGCGGTCTGTGTGGCAGGTGAGAGTTTGCGCACCATGTTGTCAGCACTGGAGGGCACCATTGCCAGAGGCGCGAGTCTTTTGGCTTCAAAGGAAATGGTCCTTGCTACGGCAAAAACTGTTCTGATCTTTTCCAGGGGTCCACCTCTGGCCGGGTAGATTACAGTTGGTAAATCGGTGGAGGCTTCTGGTAGTGTCCGGTACCTGGGGGTGCAATTGGACCCCACCTTGTCCTGACAGAAGGTCACCGTTGTCAGGGAAGCAGTTTTTTTGGGGGGAGGGGGGGGGGGGGGTGCAGGTGTCTACCATTGACTGTCTTCGTGGAGTGGTTGGTGTCCTGGCGCTGCAGGTGGAGGCAGACGAGTGTGTCCATTGTATATTAGAGCAAGGGACTTGCTTTTAGCTCTGTCTGCGTGCTGTTGGGGCAGAGGAGACCCGGTTGCTTGTTGTCTGAGCTCATGTTGTTGGGTGAGGCTGTTAGGGGTCGTCTTGGCTCTCTTGGGCTGGGGGCAACTCTTTTGCTGTGTCAGCCTCTGCGAGGGTTCCTGGCGCCGGGTTTTGTTATCCCTTTTACCGCGTACAGGGGTCCCGCACGTCTATTGTGATGCGTCGTTCTGCAGCAAGCTATGGCAAGAGTGAGCGGGTTTTTTTTTTGTCCCTGATCTGCATTTGGGGAAGTGTTTTTCCCTGCCGGGATTGTCTTCCACCTTCCTGGGGCAATTGGTCGCGCTTTCCTTTGCCCTGGATGAAGGGTTCGATCTGCGATTTCCTGCCTTTTCGGACTCTGCGTCTGGGATCACCTTTTTAAGGTGCTCTTTTGCCACTCTGCACGTCGAGCATCCAATCGTGGTGGAGATTGGTAGAAAGCTGTGGGCCGCCTTGCAGCTGAGGGTAGAGGTTTTTGGATACGGAGTTGGGGACGGATTGGCGAAAGAAAGATGTGATGGCAGGGTGAATGTAGTACGTTGCCCTGTGTTACCCAGGGATCTTCAGGCGGTAGTCCACTCTGTCCCAGCAAGCATGGCAGGCTGTTTGGGATGGTGGGCGCTCCGGTAGGCAATTGTACGAGGTCCATCCGTTGGTTTCTTCGCCTCCGATTTTGTACGAGATACCATGGAGGGATGCTCAGCTTTTCACCAGGTTGCGCACGGGTCATGTTCTACTACGCTGCTTCATGTTTCGGCTGGGTTGGTGTGCTGACCCGATCTGCGCTTGTGGGTCGAGCGAAGAGACTGACCCATTGTGGGCCAGGTTTCGGATGCATGAACTGTTTGCCCCCGGTTGGTCACTTTGTAAGGTTCTTGGGTTGGCCGCCGATAAGGGGTTTCAGGATATAGTGAGGGCTGTGGTTGCTTTCTGTAATAAGACTGGTCGTTTTGGGAAAGGGGAGGCTAGTGTTGCTTGCTGCCCCTTGTCAGTGTGGGTGAATGGTGCTGCGTTTTTTTTTTGCATTGTGATGGGGGTGCTCTGGTGATTAGTTGTGGTTCGGTGGAAGTGAGTTGGCAGCCTTGGAGTGCAGTATGTTAGTTGTTTAAAGTTTAGCTGTAAGTAGAGTAGAGTAAGGGGTTACGCCCATATAGTGCTCTCGTAATAATGAATCAAATCAGTATACACGTTCCTATTGGCCGTCCAATGAGAGATGATGCAGACAATACTAATAATATTTTCGTACTTACGCCCCCAGGCTTCAAACCACAAAAGGTACGCAGTTCATATTGTACTGCACCCATTCATCCAATTTCATAGGTGGAAGCCTTCTCGGTATCGATGAATAATTACCCTATGGGATTTAACATGGGGATGAGCAGGCTAGCTTAGCTAGCAACTAGTAACAAATTTTCAACGTTATCGAGGGTCAGATTTTGCATTGAAAGGAGGTTAGCTGGCCGGGTTAATTTTTGTCAGGTCGGTCATTGCTCTCGATTTCGAAACAATTTAAGCTTTTGTGCTGCATTATTATTTTTCCGTAAGTACCTGAAATGTGCCCAACTTCAGGATACAAGACACTAATGCTATAGCTACAATGGTTTACAACCTCGACAATTGAATTGTTTCTCAAGTCTCCTGTGAAATCTGGAACAAGTTTGGACCCATTCAAGCCTATTTGTTGGAGCTCGTCACCGAACGTCCACCATCTTAACACCTGACTTGTTAACAATGCCACCACCATGCCATGCTTGAATGGCTCTCCACCTGGGATCCTCCCGTCTTCATCCTGTAGCAAGCTAGGACCCCTTCTTGTCCAACAGCTCATCCACCATCAGGAAAACCAGCTTGTCAACAATGAACAGCATTTCACTGACAATCCCAAACAACCAACGTAGTCTTAAGTCAACTGTCAATCAGTATCTTCATAAAGCACCGAACAGAACGAACCAAACGCACCACTGTTGGTGACAGTTCATCTCATTCCCTACTATAGCGGTGTTGATGTGGCTTGCTAACCATTGTTAGCAATGAATCAAGTTTCTGGTTCCTCACACGTGCTCAAAAGCTCCACCACTGGCAACCACTCATGTAACACGTGATGACGTGACCAAGTTCTGACGTAACAAGTGCTCTGTTGAGTTAGTTGGTTTTGCTGAGCTGTGATTGCAGTTTCGG
Organism: Lithobius niger; assembly: GCA_023313725.1. Lineage (NCBI taxonomy): Eukaryota > Metazoa > Arthropoda > Chilopoda > Lithobiomorpha > Lithobiidae > Lithobius > Lithobius niger. The sequence continues at coordinate 103,326 of JAHWFP010258740.1, read as the reverse complement.
AAGGTACTGAACGGCTGATGATACATCAGAGCGCACGCACGACGTCAAGTTTGGAGCCAAACTGTCTACAGTGGTTCGCTCTGTTCGGTCGTTTAGGAAGGTACTGAATGGCTCACCTCCAACCTGAATGTTCAAACAAGCATTGAACCCCTTCTACTTCATCAGCCGAAACCCTTCACCATTAATTCAACTCGGGCACTTGTCAACAATGCCCGGCATTTCACTAACAACCCCAACCAGCCAACGCAGTCATCACGACTTTCAAGTCAACTGTCAATGACTCGCCTCCTGTAATCTCCGTCCAACCTAATTGTTCCAAACAAGCATTGGACCCCTTCTAGTCTATCAGCTGAAACCCTTCAACATTGATTCAACCCAGACACTGCTTTGTCAACAATGCATGGCATTTCGGTGACCACCTCTCAACCATCTCATCGGGACATCCACTTACAGGGGATCCCTGACCATAAACCTGAATTCGGTCATCCGCCCATTCAACAAAGCATGACACATTGCTCGACAGCCCTAATGTCCATTACTGCTCCCATCAACCCCATGTCGATCGGCATAGGCCCACCACGAAAAAGAAAAAAAAACCTGTGACGTTAAAAAACATACATGGAGTTCTCCGAGTCTACCAGTGGTTATTTTTCTTTCCTCATCCACCATCCGAAATCCTGACTTGCAAAACGCACGACATGTGCCTGTCAGCCCTCGACAACCACATCCGTTACCACCTTTTAGCCCAATCCAGAAACCCACCTTTAGGGGCCTTCCAACATTGTTCAGTGTCAACAGGCCTCCGACGTTCTCGAAAGGCTTCAGATGCCCACGCCTTCAATCTGGTACTTTCAAACCACCAACCACTAATGACCCTTACACTATTAATCTGGAACCCTCTAATCTACCATCGGAGACTGTAACATCTCCAAGTCTATTCAACCTTTTTTGTCCACAAAATGGAACCTGTTCGTTGACAGCTTGTATCAGTCAGGTCATCAGAGGCTGTCAAACCAGCCTTCCTTTTAGTCCATCAAGACTTAACATCAACAATTCGAAACGTTATTTGACGTTATTGACACCCACTTCCAATTCCTGATCAATTGCATTTGGAAAAAACCTCGCCATTATCCGGCACCTCTACAACCCCAATCAACTCAAAACGGATAACACCAACAAGCCTCAAATCTGCTGTGAGCCCCTTGGTCTACATCCAGGCCGCGATGACGTCACCCCATCCTTCCTGGGATTTTTTTCTCCTCCGTTGCATAGCAACGACCTTGAATCCCATTAGCCCCCGGCTTTTGGCGGCCACAATCGACTCACACTCACCATCCACATAAAGTTTTTGCATTAAAGTCGGACGCTCGTCTCCAAACCACAACTTTTGTTCTGCACACGAGTTCGTCGGACAAAATGGCCAGAACCTATGGTGGGAGGTCCCCAGCTCATGGTGAGCCACATCTCTTCAAGTTTTTGACACAGGAAACTGCCAATTCCTGATCCAGGATCCTACTCTTGCCCAGGACTAAATGCAAAGGGCAGAATTGACACACACAAAGTTTGTCAATCACACCGAAAGCCATGTCCTCTATGCGTTCGTATTTCGCCTACAACTTGGCTCAAAATTGAAAAGCTTCAACGTAAATCAAGACTACGTGCCAAGCAAGAAAATGAACGTAGGGCAAGACCAAGACGCCATAAACCCTTCGACAACACCCAAGATCATTCACAAGAAAACAGCCAAGCCAAAGCCTCACTCCACGTGTCACACCCTCTACTCCCCCTTCAAGACAAAGACAAACACCTCGTCGCCCAAGGAACTTTATCGCAGCTCAACCATGACTTCGTTCTCCTAATAAGAGTATCCTTTGCCACAAAAACTTCCCGGCTTATCAATGCCTACAATGCAAGAACTTGCCTAACCAAAATCCGTTCCCTCCCACTTGGCCTCAGGGCCCTTTCAACCAGTCTGTGACTGTTACAAAACCAACAAGTTCCTCACTATCATCACCCTTCCTCCGCGCTTCTGACAGGGAGGAAAGCACTAACATTCTTCCAGACGACACGTCACACCCTCCAAACCCAACCCCTTTCTACCATCAACAAGAACCTCACTATCATCACCCTTCCTCCGCGCTTCTGACAGGGAGGAAAACACCAACATTCTTCCAGACGACACGTCACACCCTCTAAACCCAACCCCTTTCTACCATCAACAAGAACCTCCAAATCTGTACGGTCTTGGTGACAATGAAATCATGAACATTGGCAAACATGACATTCCAACCAACTTTCTCTCCATCCATTATCACCCAGAACTTGCATGTCAACAACTCAATTCCAAACCCCTTTTAGCAAATTATGCAAAATTTGAAGCAGAATTCATCAAACAGTTGTTTGCAATAAATGCCTGCAAACCTTACAAGACATTCTTACTATCCACAACTAATGACATGCTAAAGGAATCTCCCACTGCTAAGCTTCTAAACTGAAACATTGCTTCAAACACCCTCTCCAACAACGCACAGGCCCGATGTCCACGCATGTTGCAGCATGGCAAGCCATAGCCAAATATTACCCACGTGACCGTTTTTATGGTTTCAATGTGTGGCAACTCGACCAACAATCATCTTCAGATAACAAATAGGGGGTTACAACCCTACACAACCAACAGCACCCTTTCTCTTCCATGCAAAGAAAGCCGTTTAAAGGCCAAATACCCGCAAATGGGTTTCACCTACTGACTTCATTAATTTAAACTTTCATCATTCTGCCCGGCAAGAAACCATTTTCAATTCACGAAGTTCCACCAGTTCCTTTTTCAAAAAAATATTTCAAACCGTAAAAAATTCTCCAGCTGTTTCCATTAAAAAACAACATTCGTCCGCCTTCCAATCCGTCCCAAACTCACAACACGATGGACATCCAGTTTTTTAAGACAAAAAAAGTGAATAACCCAATCAACGGGACACGGAAATGCATCCTTTCCAGCCAACCACGTTCCCTCTTCCAAAAATAAACAAACAAACAAACGAAATCAACGATTCCTCTTGGGGAACCCCAGCTCACAACCCTGCGGTTATCGTTCAGAACGTGCCAGACACTAATTCGGACGAGGATGCAAAAATTTGACAGGTATAGTATTTTTCTGGCAATTTCGCCGGCTGAAATTTGTTTCCTTTGCAGGAAAAGTACTATACTAACCCACCCTGCCTCCCCTCGAGTCACTGTCTGACTGAACGAGCGAGAACTAAAAGATGCATTTGCTTGCGAGCACGCGCTTAGTAACGAGGGCTGCGCAGTGGGTTGAGAAGCTGGGACGTTTCAGCGCAGCTTTAAATCTCGAGGCAAGAGAGCGTAAATTTGACAGGTTTAAGTTTTTTTCCTTAGCAAAAGAAATAAATTTCAGCCGGCATTCATGGGGACCGACAAATTTACGTTTTTGAAAGAGATGAGGGTTGAAAGTTGCTAGACTTCGGAGGGAGTAGGGCTTTTCACATAAGGAATTAACAGCTTTATTGAGAACATCTGCCTGAAAAGCGGTATGCAGGCCCAGTCGAAGGCATTGGTCGTTATCCAACAAAACGTGGGTCAGAATTTCCACTGTCTTTGGTAGAAAAAGAGGTGCTAAAATCCAATTTTACTTCAGTCGTCAAGAATTCCGATTTGGGGTAGGTGTCGAAATTTCTTGGGCTTGAAATACATTTATTCATGACCAGTGTGAGGCGGCGGTGAATCTTTGTCCAGCTCTAGTGGTTCTTATCTCCCCAAGATAGTGCCACCAATGCGCAGTAAACTGGTGAGAAGCGTTGTAGATTGGCCGAGTACAGAGCGAGGCTAGAAATTGCGGCCGCGAAGACCTGAACCAAAGCCGGTGGCTTATCCTCGACTGATTACCAGGGCATTAGACTAGAGATGGCTTGTATAGGAAACAGTCAGGTACAGTGTTCTCGACTGTCTTGAGGAAGTCCGAAAGAAGGATGTTGGAAGGGTCGTCGGGGATGTGAATGCAGTGGTAGAAGTCTGTATAAAAAAAATTTAGGACATCATTTTGGACCAAATTTCAGGACTTAACTAAGGCAGGTTGAACATAAAATGTTCTTTTTACATGCCATCTTTACTTAGGCAGTCATTTTCTTTTTCTTAGCTGAAGGTTGGTACTCAAGATTGCTTTGCACGCAAACCGAATACGGTACTGTAATTCCATTTTTACTTTTTTGAAGTTTTTAGTGCCAGTATTAATCATTATTTTGGCAACTTTTGCAGCGTTGAAGCCATCTTGTGTGCTCTTTTTAGTTTGTAGATATGCAATCTTCGAAGTAATGTCACCTCTACATTCTTTAATATCCACATTTCAAGTTCATTTTCTCGCTTTTTCCTTCCCCTTTTGCTAGCATTTTCTTTTGCTGATGTCTATGTTCCTTATAACGTTCATGTGACTTGCATACAGCACTTAAGCATTTGGTTATTGGAATTTTAGTAGGACCGCAATACAATTTAATTACATCTTTACCCTGCAGTCTTAAGGCTTTGATTGCGTTCTAACCTAGTGAAAAAGACTTTTAAAATGCAATTGATTTCAGATCAATTTCAGGACATTATGTGAAAATAAGGACATTTCAGGACAAGTTTTCAAAAAATCAGGAATATAAGGACAACGTCTACCACTGTGAATGAGACGATCGGGCGGTCTTTCGTGTTGGTTAACGAAAGAGGGGTCCAGATTCAGTTGCTGTAGTCCTGAAGCAGTGTCAAGGATGCTTTCATTGTCATGCCGAATGTCAAGACGAGCCGGTGGGGTCATTTGGTAACGAAAAGGAGATTGGCAATCGTCGGCTGGGGCTTGAGAGGATCTAGGTTTCTTCGTCATCTGATATGTTAACGAATAAGCGTTTGCGGTTGGTATCACTAGACATCGTCACAACCCATTCTTTCGTGATGGCCGATCAGCATCCGGTCGGCGATGGCCAAAGTCATGTATTGCTCGTTCAACCATGCGGTTTACTTCGCTCCGCGAAAGAGAGCAGTTTACTTGACGGGACAAAAGAGAAGAGATCCGTTTTTGATTGAGGCAAGCGTCTTTCGTGATGGGATCCATACATCGAAGCTGGTTGAATTTATGCTCGAGTTGGGCACAAATGTCTTCCTCTACGGCCGATAAATCCAATGGTGAGGACGGCGTGCGATCTTGGAGTGGCAAATGGCAGCGGTGTTGACTAGATTATCAGCGGCAGACTGAAACAAAATGACTGACGAAAGAGGCGGTGGATCACTTTGTTCGTTCGGCAGGTCGTGCAGAGAAGCATGAAGCGAGGCAGGCGGGTCCGTGATTGGGGCCAGACTGCGGCATCCGAGTGAGTGGCAGACTTAACGAAGGGCAGAGGAGGAGTCTTTCAGGTGGAGACCATCCTTTTGGGCTTCTTTTGTGGTCTTAGGCATGGCTGCTAGGCTCTTTCGTTGTGGCTGGAGTTTGCAGGCTGCAGATGGGCTAAAGGGGCCAGGCGGGGCTAGAAGAGGATGAACAGGCCCAAAACTGAACGTTGCTGAAGATCACGGAGGCCAAAGCTGAAATAGGTGGTTAAGCCCCAGTCTTTCAACATGATTCAGCTTCACTGGAGAACAGCTTGTACAAGAAACAGGAATTATATCTTCAACTGTCTTGAGTAGTCCTACAAAGGAATCCCAGAAAGATCTTCAGATTCACAAAGGACAGAAGTTTTGCTGAAATGTGTGTGCCTTAAATATGGTCATCGAAATCGGATCCAAAGACCAAAGAGTTTGAAGAAAAGTTCTGTTGGAAGTCGGAAGAAAAGTTCTGTTGGAAGTCGGAAGAAAAGCTAGTGTTACTGTGAGAACAATGGGGCTAGCGAAGGTCCTTCATCCTGTGCGAATGACGCGTTGTCGTGCGAAAGGGACTATTTCATGGAATCGCCAGAGGAGCTGCGATGCAAAGAATAGAGCGAGGACCGCCATTGTTTGCATCGCAGCTCCTCTAGAGCGAAGGCGGTCTTAGTGTTGTTTGGAGAGATGACGACGAAGGGAAGGGGTACAAGGACAAAGAGTCGAGATTCGAAGATCATGAGCGGCTTTCACCTGGAATCCCACCGCTGAGAACTGCAACGTCTACTGGTGGAGACGAAGGAAGGCGAAAGAATTCTCGGATGTCATTTACATCGATCCATTCTTGAGTGTACGAAATACCGGCAGAAGCCTACTGTGTTTAAGGTTGTGTAGAGCTCATTGATTTCTTCTTTTGGTAACAGTTGGTCAGAAGCCATAGCCGGCTGTGGAGGACGTCTAGATTGACAAGACGAGAAAGAAGAAAGGTTCAAGGGAACTTCCAAGGGTTCAGAACACTTCAGTTTCTTGGATGGTCTAGGAGATATCCTCGCTTCCAGGTCCACGCGGGTCTATCAAATTTCACTTCGTTAATGTGAGGCTTACTGCTTATTTCGTTAAAAGAAATGGCAAGCATTCCTTCCCCTTTAAGTGCTAGGTAGTACTACTAGATGTTGCCAGATTCTGTGGCTTTAATCGGTAATAGTGCCATACCATAGCAGAAGTGCGCTGATGCCTCTTACAATTACAAAACGGTGGCCATGGTAGCAGCTGCAAATGGTCCCAAGGTATAGTTCATAACTAATCTTACGGCAAAAATCTACACAACAGAGTAACTTGGTTACAGCAAGCCACTTTCATGCAGTCTTTGTTCTGTTGGAGTGACAAAACGTAAACTGGCAACCCACTTTATCCAGTTCAATAACACCACCTTTATCGATACGCCCACTCCTAAATCGGAGTGGAGTTCAAAACATGATGAAATTACCAGATTTTTTTATACCAATATTGATATTTTTTTTCCGGTCGAAGGAAGGTGCAGAACAGGACTAAATATCCCCCCCCCCCATACTTTACTCAAAATCGCACTGCTCTAATTGGTCAAGTCCATAATCTGAACTCCGTCTTTCAACACGGTTCAGCTTCACTGGAGAAAGGTTTGTAAAAGAAAGGAATTATATCTAACTATCTTTATTTATCGGTGAAAGACTTTCCGGAATATGTTCAAATTCCCCAAATTTTCCAGGTTGAACGCCACCAACGAAGACTCGCTAACCAGTTAAGGTCACAAGTGACTAGGACTCAATGCTTGCAGCCGCATGAAATGGAGAAAGGAAGCAACCACGTCACGTTACTAAAATAACTCAAGTGCATAAAGTACTTGTTCCAAGTAATTTAAAGTGGATTCTTGCTGTACCTTATTGCAGTCCTCAAAATGGAACTACAACTAATGAAAAAAAAAAAGACCGCACATTTTTATTTTTCTGCTTTTTCACATCGCAAATACCAAGGGAAAACATATGGATTTTATATATTTGGATAACAATTTGTCAAGGATTCACACCAGTTTTCAGCCGCCACATTGAACGCCATGCTATTTCGCTAGTTAGTCCGTCCGAGTTGCATCGTCCCCCGGGCGCATGCAGATTTTGGCCGTGATCCGAGCACTTTTCATTTTTCCTGCTTTAGCAAGCAACGCTGGTTTCGAGTGTACGCGGGAGAAGACTTCAAACATTAAATATAAGCCCATAAAACCAGCGGCCATTTGCGTTGGTAGTTTTCGTCCACACCTCCCATTTTAAAGTGGCACCGTCACCGACTGAAAGCAGACGAAATCTGACATCTAGCGCTATGAAGTACTATCTAGCTCTTGCTTGCACCAAGTGAAGGAATGCATAACGGCATTTCTTTTAACAAAATAAACAAGCCACCACATCCTTTAATTATTGAGTGAAAATTTGATTCATCCTCGTGCACCTGGGAGCAAGTTATAAAGATTAACAATATCCTTGTCGCTAGATGGCGGCACAGTATTTTCCTTCGCATTTCAATCCGTGATAGTGCCACATTAAAAGACGAGCCCACAACGTTTCTTCCAACCGTTTTATTTTTAAAATTGAAGTTCATTAGACCAATAATGAATTGAATCAGGATTCAAAATATTAGTCATTGTTTGGCAGTTTCTGGCATGAGCGGTGGCCTGTAGGCCTTTAAACTGTTTGGTCCCGGCATTTTGAATATTTAATGATGGCGACATTGCACACGGCCCAATGGATATGTAGAAAATCTTATTAAATTTGTAGCCTAAACTAGTTTTTAAGAATCCAAAAAGTTGTGCATTAGAAGTTGCTTCAAATATTTCTACTGCACTTAATCGTGATTTTGGTTATCAGTGGGACCACTTGACTATGGTCCAAACCTGGAATAATTTCAGCCCAAGAGTCGGTTAAAACCATATAGTTGTTAGCGTGTCAGTCAATGAAGGACGTTTGCCGGCTTATAAAAATTATGAACTCAAAAGAGTTTGCTGCGAACGACAAGTTGAACATGTTCAAACTTGATCTAGAAATGTGAAAAAGTTGACAAATCGATTAAAATGTTAGTGCCAATAGCAAGACAAACCATGCACACGACTTGTGCACTAAAACGACTTGTAACTGAACATTGAGCACTGGTGCACACGTGCGATACCGCATTTGGTTTATGTGCCATCTGTTGGCTACTGCACACGTACTTGCGTTACCACCTGCCTCTCGTGCCGTCATTTTGCACTGCAAACCCCCCCCCCCCCCATTACACAATATTTCTTTTAATCGTACACAGGCATAAGACAGGGTAACCATAAATGACAAATACTTTTTTTTTTAATTTCGGTTTATTTCCGTTACTCACAAAATACTGGCAACCGGCATCTACAGTGGTCTAAATACGACATAACTAGGGAAAAGCACACACGACCACCACAAAGTTCGCTTGAATTTTCAGTGACGTGCAACTACCCGTTCACCTGTCATTAAGTAGTTTTCTAACGTTTTCTTGTGTTGTTGAAATACTTCTGAGGAAGGTGAACGGGTGTTGCACTTCACCGAAAATTCACGCGAACTTTGCGGTGTTTCTGCGTGGTGGTCGTGTGTTATTCCCTAGTTATTTCTGTTACTCTGTAAATAAATGCAAATCGTATATTACGAAACAAAAAATTATTAGCTTACAAGGAAAGTTTATTTAGGAAGGAGTCGCAAAGTATTGTGCATATAGAAGTTTAAATTAGCTAGCCAATTTTCTCATTACCCTTGTGGCTTAAGTGATATTTTGAAAGGGTACTCTGAAAGGTTTCAGACAAAGCAACTGTTTTTGGGAAAAGTTATATTCTTTCTCCCATTGTGGCCTCAGCTGTGACATATGCTGGAGCTATACTACTACACTCGCGATCATCAGCAGAGGCCAATACCAATATTTCTAAGGATTAACGAAATCCATGGCTTCCCTTGCCTAGAAAATATATAGGGAAATAAAAATTTGGTGTAAGTCTGGTGTCTTCTTTAAATGCATTAAACTTTTTCCCAGATTATTGAAATAAGGCCATTTTTTTAAGCCCCCCCCCCCCCCCATCTTTTCCAGGAATTGTAAATACAGTGTGCAAAAAGGACTTATTTTTAACATCTTTTAGTAACATGGCCTAAAATGGGATGAAAATGAGGTTACGAAGGTTGGATTTTTTCAATTAAATGTTTTTCAATCAAATGTACTAACCTTAAGAGCTTCCGCTTACGAAGGGAATAAGACAAGCGGGTTGGGTGCAAGAGTTTGAGGGAGGCTAGCTTAAGCGCACATCAGAAAAAATGCAGAGAAATGTCAGTTATCCATAAATTCACTACACAAAACGATGGAAACCGTACTCCAGATTTTAAAGACGTTAAGATTGTGGTTTCCAACGTTTTGTGTAGTGAAATGACGACGAATAATTGACATTTCACCTAAGTGATAGTTTTCCTCGACGGTGTTTAAATCATCTTTTCAGAACTGAAATATGTTGCTGTTTAAGCACTTTCACGGATATTTGGACTTGTTTTCAAATTTAAAAACTTTGAAAAATTAAAAATAAAACCACCCTGCTTAAAATACATTTAAAAAAAGAAAACTTCTAGCAATTTTTACCAGGTATTCAAGGCCTTGAATTTTTCGGTCAAGTTTAATTACAGGGTAAACAAAGTGGGTGACACTGGAATCACTTAAGAAAAGCCTCTCTTCAGCAATAAACCAAGTACCATGAATCTTGTATTAATGCCCAATCCCTTGAGCCACTTTAAGGTCAAAATCTAATATAAAAAAAAAATTAACTAAAAGCTTTTTACGTTTAATAAAATTAATGCATTATCCAACACAATTCACAAACAGGAACGTTTTGCCTGCATCCAAGCTGCTACAAAGGTTTGTGTGGTTAAGAATTAGTTGGGCAAGTTGTGAATAAATAAGAATATGTTTTCGCGAGACTGAATCCTAACGGACTACCGAACCAATTTTGGCTGAGATTGATAGTACAAATCAGTTGCTGAACAAATTAATGCCAATCAGCTACGTGCTTGATCACAACATGGACGAAGAACCGGGTTAGTATTCTGGGTGTAGAAACACGAGTATTAACCACCTTTTTACTGCAAAACAACGGCAACCGTACCGAGTAGGCCTAACTAGAAGCATTTGAACGCCAACAGGCTTAATTTTTACTCGGCTCACTGAATCAAAAGTCAACTAAATGTTGACAACCGCTAACTTTCGGTTGTTTAAATTTCAAAAAGTTCATCTACAACCTCGACAGCACGCAGGTGAAGTCTATTTTCATTACATATACATTTTTAAATGCGAATGTCTCATTGGTGGTTGATGGCACTGCCACGTTTACGGGATTGGTAGTGGCTTCCATTTGAAGACTTCAGTTGTCTAACAATTTCTTGTGAAGGTGGTTTCAGCACATTCATAACACGGTGTAGTGTTGAAAAAATTTGAATTACCATACACTCAAGCACAGAGTTGTGCTCCACTCTCCTCCTGCAGTTAGATAACAGAATTATGTTTTGGTTCAATCAATTCAGTGCCTGGTTTCGGTGTGGTGTAGCGCCAACTCATTGTTACCTAGAGCCAGAGGCACTTTTTTCGATGTCATGTTAGGCTTACCGCACGAGCTACAATTTTCCACCTTTAAACTTTTGTTTCTCGATCGATTTTAACTTTTACACCATTTGTGTGAATAATAAGGCTGTGCCGGTGCCACTTTTCCCCGACACTGGTGCCTGTTTACCCGGTTAAGATTCCAGTACCGGTGCTATTGGTCATTTGCCAGTACGGTGCCAATACCAAATGTTAACTTAATAAAGAACGGTTGATATATTAGTTTAATGATGTAATGTATCACTTTTACAAAGGAATTGTTTGCTAACACTTTATAGCTCAACGAGATTATTTAAAAGTTGCTTAATTTTTATTAGTGTTGGAAAAAATATGCAATAATGTACGAAAATGCCAATTCTAGGAAAAAACAAGCCGATGCCAGTCCGTTACCGATGGTACCTGCAGCCGGCCCCGGTGCCAGTATTTGTACCTGCACAGCCTTAGTGAATAATCTCGTATCGCAGACATAAGTAGGTTAGAAATAGGCATGCCTACTCCTAATTTTAGCGAAATTAACTGTACTGTACCAGCACATAGGTGACTAATACAAGATTTATGGTTCTTGTTTAGGGATACAAAGTTTGAAGGCTTTAGGGAAGAATGAAATGCGGTAGCGTAGTTAGTGACTTCAAACTTACGTCTCAATTTGGCATCACATTACAAACCTTTTGAAGTCCTCTCGAGCAGCCAAGCACTTGAATTGTTGAGCAAAGTCTCCATGGCCGGATGTTCCATATCTGAAACTTGCGAGTCCAGTTTGCCAGTGTAAGGATGGTGCCAAGTACCCCAAATTAACCCTCTGATTTTTTCCCCATTGGTAAACATATGAAGACAAAAGTGAGCAACTTGGGTCAATTGAAGTTGTGTATGAACTAACTTGCTGGAGTTAGAAGAGGTTGCTTTGTTTTTACTAGGGATGTCCAACACTCAAAAGTAAATTTGTACTACGACAGCTAGTGGGCTAGTATCTCTACTAGAAAATACTAAGGCAGCACCAATACAGATACTTCATCGATAAATCTGCAAGATATTCAATGTATTGTTATCGGATGTAAATCGGATACCACACTTCAACAATTACACAACTGTGTTCCCAGTCACTCCACTGACTGCCACGATTTCAGAAATAAGAGCGCAACACGTCGTTATTTTGAAAGAAATCAGTAACAGCATTGGTAGAAGTGATATCGTTACGGCCAAAATGCAGCCACTTGGCCAATTCTGACATCCCAACCGTATACCAAGCTGATTGGCCAAAATATCGCTCCCGTTTTAATAGGTTTACAGCCAATACTCTATTTTTGGTGAAAATTCTGCGCTAAGTAAAATTTTGCAAGTGACACATCCGTAGCTTTTACGTTTTCTTTTTCGTCCACGTAAACTCTCCAGCAGCCATTGTATATAGTAGGTGCACAAATTCTGGAAGACTATTGAGTTGCTGGCACCGTCTGAACGTTTGTTCCAATACATGTGGCCTTGGCATTTACCAATAAAATCCATGTAAAAAAAGTTTACTTACCAAAGACCGGCAAAAGTAAGAGGGAGGGGGTAGAGAACCCTAGAATTATGTCATTTCCCCAGTAATAAGTAGACAACTGGTTTTACACAATCAACCTGGTTGTGTTGCCATAGTTGTTACCACAAATTAGGATTTCCCACATTGTCTAGTCAAAGCAATGACAGTTGCGAGTTACATAGCGGCTTTTTATGTTAACGCTTGTTGCAACAGCATTACATTGTTTTAACTCACTGCGTGACTGTAAACATGAGTATTAAATGCCCACTATGGGGCTAAAACTAAAACGTACCCCCTCCAAAAAAAAAAAAAAAGCTTTTAAATTAAGAAAAAAAAGTTACAAGCCCGTTGGTACCGGCTTCCGTTAATCCTAAATCTAGTTAATCATTACCTACAATATTAACAGAAACCAAGCCAACTAAGATGAGAGTTCTTTTGTGACCTAGGGCCATGTAGTCCAGGTCCTATAAAACTCATTTAACCAAATTACCCAAAATGCATCGCTGCAAAACATACTGTGAAATTTCACAACTCGTAAATTCGTTATAAAAATAACACCAAAAAAATACCGCATATATTCACAAAACTGACACTAACACTGTCAAAGCTAATTTTCAACACCACTTAAGTGTCTTCAGGCTTTTGCTGTTATTGGACTCTTTTTACACAGTCGTCTACTCCAACCACTTTCAAACTTTAATTCAGCCGCCTTCGCAGCCTCTGGTATTTCAGCCGCACTTTATCTTGCTTCAGCTTCCACGCTCTATTGAATCGCTAACACAGATCTCTTCACATTAAGTGCGCCACTCTAGGCCAAGCGAGCGATTTAACACGGCGAAACCTTGAGCGAGACTAACAAGTTAAAAAGTGGGTGGAGCAGATGACGATGTAAAAGGTAGTCCACTAACACCAGAAGCCTGAAGTGGTGTTGAAAATTAGCTGGACAGCGTTTGTATCAGTTATGTGAACATATGCAGTATTTTTTTTCTTGTTTTAAACACCCATGCGCTCGGTTAACACCAAGCTCATGGGTGTTTAATAAAGGATTTACGGTAAC
>JAHWFP010258740.1:74588-89646 GCA_023313725.1 Lithobius niger | reverse complement strand
TATTTTTTTTCTTGTTTTAAACACCCCCCCCCCCAATTAACACCAAGCTCATGGGTGTTTAATAAAGGATTTACGGTAACTTAATACTCGTAGCTAGAGACAGCTGGTATACTTTTTATTTTATGTTCTTCAGCAGATCACAACTGATGCAGATTAGACCATTGTGGGAAACCCTACACTTTGCAGGAGCATCTATTCCACTCTTAACATTTACAGACTAATAAATACTGTCTTTACTTGTATTAAAAGGCACTCAACTAGGAACTATCAGGGTTTGAACGTCGTCATAAAAACTAAATTCCTGGATTAACTTATTTTATATGCCAGTTTTCTATCTCAGTATTCCAATTCTGATGCTAAACGGACCGTTTTTGCATTAAATATGCCAATACCAGCAATTAAAACAAAAATCCTACAAGAGCAAATCATTCCTTCAACATTAGAGAATGGTATGGTTTTCCAGCCTGATAAGACAATCTAAGAATTCCTGGAAAAAGGCTAACTGGATTCTAGATTTACACACCGAACAATTAATATATCGTCTGCCAAAACAATTAAATATGCCCGTATGTCTTTTTAATAGGCACCAGAAACAGTTTTAAAGTAGCCGAATATTCATCCCTGTCTGAGCTGTTTTTTGGGGAAGAGATTGCCTAGAAATACACTTCCTTTGCAGCGTAACCATTAGTTAGATGCCCCCCCCCCCCCCCCGGTAACTCCACTTATAGCGACTTTTTTCGTTTTCTTCTACCCGTCGTTTAACTTGAGGTTAGGCTGCAATGGATATTAGTAACCACAGTATCCCTTAGAAAGGAACATACAGACCTAGTTGATTGTAGTGCATCACCGTCCTTCTCTATATTACTCAGCCAATTCTTATTCTTCCATAACTTCTTACGCAAGTTTTTCTGTAAACCTTCCCCAGCTTCCATTTTCTTACTTCAACTTCACGAATTTCTAACTTCTGATGCAAACTATTTGAAACTTCTTGAGCTTCCATTTCGTGCATCCAATTTCTAACTTCTGACGCGAATGAACTTCCCCGAGCTTCCATTTTCTTACTTCCAATTTCTAACTTCTGACACGAACATTTTCAAACTTCCCGAGCTTCCATTTTCTTACTTCCAATTTCTAACTTCTGACGCGAACATTTTCAAACTTCCCCGTTAAACTTCGATTTCTTAAACTTCATAGAATTTCCCCAGGCAAGATAGAATGAGCTTCGTGATGCTCTTCTGCTGCCAGACGTGGTTTTCTTAATTTCTTCCCAATTAGTTTACCTGGTTACAAAAGTGGACAAATTTATTAAAAAATAAATAAACACTGAAACGGTGAAGCCAAAGACGGTTTTACAAATTTCCCAGAATCTAACGCCTACCAAATCCAGTTGGCAGAAAAGCTTATGTTATCTAATGCATAAATAAAAAGGGGGGAAAAAACTGGGCAACTTCAGCATGAGCCCGATTAGTGCTAGCTTACTATTAAAGTTTGAAATTCTTCGGGAGAAAGGGGGATGTCATCATTATATACAATACCGAAAGAAAAAATATAGTCAACGTTAGCAGTTATATAGTAACACCGAAAAAAAAAATTGTCAACTGTTTTTCCAACTATTGGAGAAGTACACAAATGTTCAATTCCCCTACGGAGTAGTCATAATGGTGCGTCGTGATTACATTTCCATGTTCAAAAATTTAATCCCGAAAATGCCTTGAATTGGAACCAAACCTTTCCCAAAATTTGTCATTTTTTTTCGACTTGGAGAAAAAGGAGAAACTGTTGAAATCGAGCTTTTATGTAGTCTTAAGACACCTGGTTGGAGAAGCAGTTCTATCTTGCGAGTTACACTTGTATATTTGCTTATGACAAAATGCTCTTCTATGCATTTGGTATCTTGTATGTAACCAGGTCTAGATGCAGAGTCAATTAATTGTCGGACCCTAACGGCAGCGGTCTCCTTTAAAGTTTTTTTCAAGAGGTCAAAAATTTCTTTGGCAGCGTGGCGTATATTATTTTTATATGGTTTCTCAATCCCAAAACACCTTTCTAATTGTCTCGATTAGACCTTTTCATTGGGCCAAAATCCAACTCTGTATACTAACACATTTTGAAGTTATTTAGTGAATACAAACACTTGTTCAGACACCCTCTATTATTTGACTCTTGTAGACCTGCATACAATTTTTTCACCAATAGATTCGTTATTATTTTTACTTGCATTTATTACCTTACGGTCACTACACAACATCTGGACACAAAAGGAGCTGTGGGAACACCTCCATTCAATAATTTTTATTACTTCATTATCAATGACACTTTTGATGGGCACCATTTCTAGGAAAACAAAATTGTTGCAGACACATGGACCTAATACTTCGGACTGGGGCAAACTGAGGCAGCTCCAGTCCACCACTGAGCTACTCTTCAGTTGGAAAGCTCAGTCCGGAGCTACTCGTCGGTTACCTCGGAAAGCTTAGTCCGAACTAGTAGCTCACCTGACCGCAATAATTTCGGCACATTTCCCACTAAAAATAAAAATGGCACCAAGCATCTTGTGATGATGCAATAATGACCCTTACTGAATGTATGCAACGTGTTCCCATCCTGTTGCAGTGTAGACCACCTGAAGGCAATAAAAGGACTTACAAATCTACATTACTGGCCTATAAAGAGCATTTTGGTTAAAAAGGCTTCTAATAATGTCATATGAGAACTGGTTTGTCTAAGGTCTTGCAGTGTGGCCTTATCCAAACCAAAATAAGCAGGGTCACCGCACATCTGGTGAGTCCTGCTGAAAGAGTTAGCGGCTTGGCCCTACCGTAAGCTAGCTCCGTTGGTCTACCCAACCTGCACAAAAAAAAACCCCATAAAAACCAAATTTAAAGTGATAGTTAAACTCCATTTTCGCAAAACTGATTTACAAACCAGTTCTCAGATGACGATATACAGTGGCTCTATAATTGCTTTTCAATTGATGGTCGTCGTTCTACGAAGATTGCTGCAGACGTACAAGGATGCTAACTGAAAGTCATCAGATTTCACACGAACAGATAACAGCATTATTTGAAATCATTAACGGATCCCTATATTTTAAAGGGCAATTACATTCATTTTGACATGTATGTTTTACTTTTAAATTACTTAACACTTTCGAGCCTAACGCCATTTTTCACTTTCCTGCTGAAAAAGCCTATGGCGAAAACATGGCCACCATGAACAAGTTGCATGCCACACGGTCTAGGAGTATAAAAATTCGCAATTTAATATTTATACTGTAAATTATTGACCAGAAATATAATTGGGACCATCGTCCTACGTTTTCATTATTTAAAAAAAATCCTGAAGTTCGACTATGAAGAGCGCTAACTGTTTAACGCTAGTACGTTTCAACTTACAGTACTAGGAATGATAACATCTACTCGATATTCTTCCGCCACAATGCTTATTACATCCGAAATCATTATTTTATGTTTTATTACCGTAAAAATAGTTTAAAGTTGCTTTATTCCTTCAAAATTCGCGATTGTCGAAAGCCCACTACCAACTCGCGTAGGACAGCCATTGTGCCGGCTGCCCGCAATACGACGCACTCCTAGAGCCAATGGATGCGACCTTCACTCGCTTCGCGTGCCGTCACTTGTGAACGGCCTTAGAGTCACGTGCCACGAGCGAACCAATCAGCGCTCGCAATGCCGAAGCGTTTGAATAGATTAGAGCCTATTGAAACGGAACATTTGATTCAAAGAATACCGGCAGTTACGTGGGGGTAGAAAATTGGGAATTCCCTCTCTCGAACGCGACCAAGATGGCGGCTGTACGTTGCATCGTTCCGGAGATATGATCGTTTGGACCAAGGGCTATTTTCAACAAACACAATTTTCACGTAGATTTTGGCCACGATGCCTACAAAAACATTGATTAAGGTAATAAAAAGATATAAAATTATATTAATCGAAATTAACTAAAAATATACGTTCCAAAATACCCAAGTCAATCGGTATTACACCTCCAATGTACGCAATTGGATTATTTTCTTTAAGCAGTGCGTGAAGTGGGCGAACGATGTGTCATCGTTTAGGCTCTTCGGCAGCGAAATTGCAACGACGATATATCGTCGCTTTAGGCTCAAAAGGGTAAACAATAAACACAATTACAATTTCATTATTGCATCACCAAAACATGTAATGGGAGACGCCAATCTTCTGCGCGGAAAACAATGACGGCTCCCATATTGCATTTGGCCATACGTAACGTATTCTTACAATTTTTTGTGTTTTGTTATTGTTTTAAGTGATCCAAAAATAAAACATGTCAAAATGGATGCAATTGCCCTTCCAGTGCCTTTTTTTTTAAAGGCAGCGACTAAAATTGTAGTAAGGTCTGTAGAAATTTCAACCCCAGATAAAAAATACGCAATACAGTTCCTTTCTCCAATACAGAAGGTCCACATACCATTGCCAACTAATGTACATTTTTAATGGTTTATGAACGTCTGTATTAAGAAAAAAATTCTCGCGCAACTCGCAAGTTTGCATGCATTAAATTTGCATTCCCTTAAGACTAACCAAATTTCACTGGCAAAAAAAATAGTCAACCCCAAAAAGTAGTACAGACCTAATAGCCGTCCCGTTACTTCAACTTCTTACAAGGCCAAATACTTCTTTTTTTCATATGTTTTCGTTAACTTCTTACAGGCCATTTCTGAAACTTCGTTAGCTTCATTTTTCAAACTTCATACTCGACCTTTTTCAAATTCTTCCCCGCCATTTCTTAAACTTCTCTTGCCCTTTTTCAACTTCTTACATGACCGAAACTTCACTTTTCTAACTTCATTCTCATACGGTAATTTCCGAAACTCAAACTTCCATTTCTTAACGAGACAGGCAACAGAATGAGCTTCGGACACTCTTCTGCCAAGGTGTGTTCTATTTTCTCCCCAAATTGGGGTCACCTGGTTATAGAAGTGGACAAATGTTAACTGAGGAAAGCCTCCGTTAAAAAAAAAAAAAGAAATACAAAATGCTTAAATGCGAAGTCTTACACAAAACCCAAACCGTCACCTTAGAAATGGCCTTTCTATTAAGATTTCTTTACCATATACGTGTTACACCTGCCAATTTCTTAGGAAGAATTCCAGATACCACTGCTGATCTAAAACTGAATGACAAAATAACAGTCCAATTCTGCATGGGCGAATCCACAGGGGCTTGCCGTCAGTCGCTCGCGAGTCATATGGATGCAATCTCCATACAGAACGAAAAGAGGCGAAACCAGCCAGAAGCCTTATCGTAGAACAATATTATTGAGCATTATTAAATTTTACGCTTACGCACTATTATCATCAATGGAACTCACGCAACCCGTCTTTATTGATAACTTGTCTCACGCTCAAAGTTATTATTTGTACTCGTACATAGTCCAGTGACAAGAGAAGCGTTTTAACAGAGTAAAAACTCCAGCCATTGCCGGATATTGACTTGGATAGCAAAAACTGAAACGCTTCTCAAATCGATCTGAACAACCTAGTGGTACAAATAATGACCTAGAATGCGAGATACGTTAACAAAGGCTTTAGAGTTCCAGTGATTATAAAAAAACAACAACTTTGTTCTACGATAAGGCTTCCATCTGGTTTCGCACCTTTCATTATGTGTATAGTCTGTAGCCACTAGGGATGGGCAATAATGAAATTTCCATTACGCGATTATTGAGCACCTTGATATGCAATATTTGGGATCATATATTTCTCGTTATCTAGGCCAACTGTCCTTATTTGATCAATTGGTCATACAGCACTACTCCTACATTAAGCTTACTATGTTTAGGCCTAGTATACTACGTACATCTATGCCGAATCCGACGTACATCATAGTCCTAGTTAACACCTTATTTTAAAGTTTAACATTTTTTGCATAATTAGGTGACCTGTTACGATGTGATGATATTAATCAACTGACAAACACTTTGTAGTAAGAGTCCTCTTAAAATTAGCATTGAGCAGCAATTTGTTTCAGAGGCCATGTTTGTTTAAAAATGTAAGTTAAAAGGTTTATTAGATATAACTTCAGAACAGGTACAGCTGGACTTGTGGTATGTACTATTGGAAACCTGGCGAAAAAACGATTAAAATGGTGTATTTGAACGTACAAATCTGTCAATATTTAGCGAAATTATCGCCAACGTTGCGCTCCGATGTAAACCACACAAAATGAGCTCGAAACTGATCGCAAAACATGAAAAGCATTGTGATAACACTATCGCGTGTGGTGTATATCGCGATATCGAAATATCACCCATGCCTAGTAGCCACATGGTGCGCGAGCAACGGACGGCAGGCCCCTGTGGGCAAGTCATGAACATGTAAATTATGTTGCTACAATCGCAGCAACTGTTTGGGGTGACAAAAGTCTCTTGCATTACAGCAACGAACAGTATGCTTATACCTGTCAAAAATTAACCCTCTCCAATTTTCTACCAATAAAACAACATAGGTTATTTGATAGAATAGTAGTATCGATGGAACTCAACTGTGAAATAGGCATGTGCAAATAATTTCTAGACTACACAACTAAACGTGACCATCAATCCTGGCCATGATTCTACAAACTAACAAAGGAAACCTTAAATAGTTTATTTATTTATTTTATCACGTAGAACAGATATGATTTTAATCCCAAACTGGACAGTGGTTTACAGATGTCTACAACTATAAGCAGAATACTTCATGAAACAAAACACAAAACTAAAATTTGTTATTTAGAAAATTAAGGCAGTCTACACTAAGTTAGTGAAAATCTACCACAGAATAGTAATGACAAAATTAAACGTTGCCTACTGGAATAGTCAAAACTTTACAACTTTTTTCTCTCTCCAAGAAGCATATATTAAAGTCGAAATAATTTGGCCGATGAACGGTTTTTTTTTTCTTTTTCTTCTTTTACTTCTTATAGCCTAAATTATTATGTAATTAAATAAAATGGGATTTTGCTTAGGTGTATATTGTAATGCTCAGGGAGGACGGGGAGAGACACTTCAAGACTATCATTTATTTGTAAAATATCAAATATTGAAGGACTTGAAAAATTTCCAACATACCAAGAATAATGGATTTCAAAATGCCTCTGAGAATGGCAACGAATAAAAAATATAACCTTTTAAATGTAAACAGGCTAAGTCTCCTAACATCATACATAGGTAGTTTCGTAGTATGGCTTAAGTAGCAAAGAATTATGCCCAAGTCAGTATTTTTTTATGGTTGCTACTTAAGTTGACATTACCAAGCTCTCACAAAGGTCGAAGACACTTCCAAAACAAGCACTCAATGCAACTTGCAAAGCTGTAACTAAAATAATAATATTAACCACATATAAGAGAATGATACACACACCAGAAGGATGCCGATTCACGCAAAGTTTCTTAGTTACTACGTACTTTGGAATATTCATATAACGTAATACAGCTATTGGCTAAACAAAAACCACAAAAATTTTCCAACATTGAATTTAACCAACGATGAATCGTTACAAATAATAAACTAAAATTAATTTTATTGCGAAGTTGGTTGGGCGCATAACCTTGCCAAGAGCCAGCAAAGGAACAGTTTTCTATTAGTTATATTGACAAATGTCTACACACATTAAGTGGTTGAGACTTGAAAGTCTGCATGGTTGAATACGTAAACTAGATGTCTAGGTCTGCATCTATCCTAGCATAGCGTCTTCACAAATTAGTCTGCCAATATATATATCGGATTGGTGTGAAAACCCACACTGTCACACATCTGCTAATCAGAAGAAAAAAAAGATGGACAACTTATCCAAATTTACCCTACGCAAAATTCGGGGATCGTAATACCCTTATTTAAAACTGCAAACAATTTAAAAAAAAAAAGGCCATTGTGTTTTATATTAACAAAAGTGTCTTAAAAGCGGTGTTTTTAATTTTTTTACAGCAACATTCTTGGCATAAAACCTGTTACGCACCACAAAATGGAGTAACTTACCAGAATCCAAATATAATTTTTTTTAACTCACTGGAATAATTGTCTATTTGCCCAAATGCAGCAAAAGTGATGGATAAATACACGCCGTGCTTAGCTATAGTCCAGGATCTACATATTTAACTTTTCAGTTACTTTGAAAATATTTTTAACGAGTTAAAAAAGCAGGACGCTTGGTTTTTAAATCCGATAGTTTCAGGAATGCTGTAAAAAAATGATGACAGAACCCAGTATAGTGCCCTGCTACTGCCTTTTTATAAAGGGGATCAAAGACCTCAAAAAGCTAAACTCTTACCCAAAACTATTCCAATTTTTGTCACTCCAGTTTAAGGTACATGGAATACATATATAAAAAGAAAGCAAGAAATGCAATTTAATGATTGGCAGCTGGTTAAAAGATGTAAAACCTCATCAGTCCAAAGGCTCTGTTGGCTACTTGCGGGATGTGTGAATAGTAATTATCAGACATGCCTCTATCGTCTCATTCTGAACGCAGGTAATGCTTACACAATCGGTGGTTCCACACTAAGTTATCGACTAATAAACTACAGACCATAATCCACACTCATAAATTTTTGATGCACGCTACTTAGCGGGCCCCACTCTTGCCTTAGATACCCTATCGCAGGCAAGATTAGGAATCGCTCCCGTGGAATTAATGAGTGTGGAATATGCCCTTAGCCCAACACCAAATTTACTGAGACGATATGTACACATCCTTCACAGAACAGTTGATCACAAGGTGGCAAGAGAGCTAACAGAAAAAAGACGCAAGGCCATAGCAGGAATTCGTTGCACGCAACCGCCATTTTGCACATCCCAACCTTACTGCTGATAGCCAATCAACGGCAAGATTCAGATCTGCTACCCGCGGAAATTCACGTACGGACTTGTCTTAACCTCATCGCCTGGACCTAAAGCTTGAAAAAATTCTTTAGATGTTTTAAAAAGTTATCAGAGGGGACATTAACTCAACCGTGATCTGTAAATAAATCATGCAGGCCTTTAAGTCTCATAACGTAAATAAGCTCACAAAGTTGACGTACGTGACAAAATGATATACTGCTGTGCTGTGGCTCAGTACAGGTAGCGGCGTGGCGAGTAGGACCGTGAGCGACTGCGTGAGTAACGGTTGCGCTTGCTGTAGTAAGGAGAGGGCGAGCGGCGATATCCTCCTCCACCTCCTCCTCCGTAGCGGCCTCCTCCACCACCGCCGCCACCTCCTGCTGTTGGTACACCCATGTAAATACCAGGTGTTGGTGTGTGGGCTCTCTGGGTGATAGAAAAGTCCACGCGAATGCGGCGACCATCAACTTCCATGCCGGTACATCTTTCTTTAGCGACCTTGGCATCTTCTGAGCTTTCGAAGTAAACGAAGGCAAAACCTCGGGATCGGCCAGTCTGAGCATCATACACGACCTGAACTTCCTCCACGTTACCATATTTTGAGAATACATCCCGCAAATCTCGTTCTTGGGTGTACAAACTCAAGCCGAACACACCCAAGCAGCGGCTACTGGGTGGATTTTCCCGGCTACCAATATGGCGGCGTCGGTTGGACATGGGAGACCGGCTTCGGCTACGTCGGCTTCTCGAGTAACGGCGTCTCCTTGGAGAACGGGACCTAATAAACACATTAAGAATGATAACAAAAATTAAAAACTCGGGTGGGTTAGGAAGTCATAATAACCACAGTTCAAGAATGAGATGAAGGATATTCATGGGTCACTCCATTTTAAATACAGTAGAACCTTGATTATCTGAACCCCAATTACCCAAATTCCCATTCTTCGGAAATATTCAGAAATTTGCTGTTTTTTTTTAGAGAAGGAATAAGCATTGACAGTTTCTTTTTATGTTCCTGGAGTCATTTCGAGAAAAATTATCTTTTCAGTAGTCTTATACAATCAGCAAAGTTCACAAACACTAAAACTGAGTAAAGAAAACAGTTTCCCTCTTATTTTTCACGTAAATTGGATTTCCAAATTATCGATTATCTGAACATCCTTCGGTCGGTCCCAATTAGTTCAGATTAGTGCTGGGCGGTATCGGTATTTTTACCACGGTTATCTGTTTTTATTGAATACCGAAACCGTTATCGGTATTTGCATAGTACCGAAATACCGGACTTTTTAAGTGTCTGGCTGATTTTTTAATAACTTCACCAATTTTTGGCCGATTTGGACATACCATTATACCATTCGAAGCGTTTTTTCACCAGCTTTCCAATGGAGCTAAATTCAAGTTGATAGCATAAACTGTTAAGAAGTTAAAAAGGGGAAAAACCAACGCCCAATTTGCAAAATATTTACTCAGTCATTAAAGTTGACTCAATCATTCAGGTAGGGCACTGATGTTGCAATAAGACATGGGAAAACAGCCTGGTATATCATTCAGTAGTAGTTTGGCGCGAGGGTATGCTTCAACTACCCAGGAAGGCGGATACCGATACCGGAATACCGAATATTTTTTTTCAGAATACCGATACCGTACCATTAATTTCCGATACCGCCCAGCACTAGTTCGGATAATCTAGTTTCTACAGTAAAACAACATTGAAATAGTGATTGTCACTACGTTAGTTTTTCTTCTTAAATTGGTTTTAGTATTTCCATAAGGAATGCCGTTAGCAGCTAATAAGAGTATTCAATTTTTTGACAATACTTTACAAGTTGCATGTTCTTCATGAGAACAGTGACTTATCAAGATAATCTCACATCTGAGCTGCTTGAACGAAGTTCACACATTTTCTTTGGCCAATTAGCATAGTACCGTACTTCTTTTAATGAGCACCAGGGCACCTATTTTCTGATGTGCCCCGGTACTCCCATTATTTTCGTAAACCAATCCAGTAACCCATTATTAGACCAAAGACTAGCACACTTGAGTGCAGGGGACTCTTCAGTTCACATACTTTAGTGAACACCAAGGCATTAAATTAAGGAAACACGCTGGTTTTAGTACTGGGAGCTTTCACAAAACCTTTTTATTATTATTTTTAATTTGGAGACATAAGTTTCACAATTGAGTGCGCTTATAGGTCTATCAGCTAAGTACGATTATTGGTCTATCAGCTAAAGGTAATTTAAAGGAACATAAATATGCACAAATGATGGACAGATATAGTATGAGGTTTCTGCCAAAAACCCATGGCAGATACTTTTCAGCTTTCCGTGGCAATATGGCTTGTGGCATCCAGTTTTAATCAGAGCCACCAAAATCAACTTTTTCTAATGTCGGTCGCCAGACAAATGAAGTGAAAATCTTGGGTTGGAGACTTTTTGCCGTACTAGCTCACGCGGCAACCACAAATTTTGCATGAAGCAATGCTCCCACCAAATGTTAACAAGCGACAGCCTGGCATGCTTTTCATCCTCCATAAGCTTGTCGCGCCGAGCTTGTTTCATGGAGACTCATGACAAAACTGTTAGTAGCGTTTCACACGTTCTCCGAGAAAAGAACTCTTAAAAAATCAAATAAAGTATTTCGGTTCCACTACGAGAGCTTTAATTCACTCGATTTCGTACGATATACGCTCAAACTTAAATTACCAAACCCACACCCCTACAAAAAAAAAAACCCAGCTGTGCAGATTAGGCCTAAAGCACGAACTACAAATGTTACAATTTTCACCTTTGAACTTTTCAATTTCTGAAAAATATTTTTTTCACTGGGTAAATGTTGAATTTGTCGTATACAAAAGGCTGTTGCCATTTGTCTATTTTTTTCCGGCTATTTCTTCGGGTATACAGTACATCTGGATATGGTAGATTATCAACATACATTACATTTTTTTTAACCAAATGCCATTACCTTGTGTTTAATTTCAGACTGTAGACTATTAATGTTAGCATTAAAGATAATTAGGCTCGGTCAGTGGGTGCACTGCCTACAGCCTAGTCAGGAAATTAAATCCGGCAGAATATTATGTTGTTAGGCATTGCCTGTTTGCTGAAGGTGTAACCCACCACGTAGCATACATGGGTCCTACTAGCTGCTGTTAAGATTTTGACAAATATTAAGTAATAACTAGGCTATTATCTAAAAATGTCGAAGCTGCTATCTCGAAAATTCAAAGACTATCACAAATTCAGGTTCAAAGATTTGTTCCACATCAATATTTCGCACATTTTCGATAGTCCTCTATTGAAGATGTTGCAACATACACTTCTTCAGGGAACGTACTACACGGCTATTCTACAGGGGTCGAATTTCCAAATTTTGATTCGAGTGCAAATTTGCACCCCAAATATTTTACTGGGGTGCACAAAAAAGTAGAGTGCTAAACCAAAATGTAAACCAACTCTGTGGTACAGGGTTGGTTGATTTAAATCATGTAAAAAAATCTTTGATTTAAATCATTTTTATAATTGCATCAAAATTTTTAAATGCTGTGTTTTAATAATCAGTTCTTAATGTATACAATTTGTTTGTCCCTGCTCATTTACATTCTGTCTGTTCAATAAGATTAAAACTCATTGCATCAGCCAGGTAGAGAGAGGTCCCTTGGGAATGGGAAATTCTCAAGTCTTGACTTGCCTTGCTGCAGTGTGGAACCCCCTAACTGTAGTGGCTCATTCAGGAGCTGGCTGCTGAGCTGACCTGGTGTGAACTACTGACTGGGTGTACAAGTTAAGCTGTAGTTCATATCAAAGAGTAGGAAAGGAAAGTAAAACTATATTGAATTCTGAAGATGTCAATGTCAGGACGTAAAAAAGACCACATTTGGGCATATTTTGAAGAGGAAAAGACCACAACTGACAAAGGAGTCAAGAGTTAAAGCCAAATGTAAAGCTTGTGGAGAAACATTCGCGAAAACATTGCAAGGGCTTGTTGCTAGACTCAAAGCCTGTAAAGAAAAGTGTTTTTCAGCATCTAATGAAGATGAAACTGAAGATGCTTCTGGAGATGCCTCCTTAGAATTAGAAAGTTCCAATGCAGTAGTTGGCCATGTAACCCAATCCCAGCCCTTCACATCTTCGGTACAACTTTCTGAAGGCACACCGTACACCCCTAAGAGGCAGACGACTGATGGCTCACCCAATTCCTCCTCTCGTAGACTACTTAAAAAAACTAAGCCAATGGACTCATTTGTGATCAATACATCTACGCAAGAAGAAACTAATAGACAAACAAATAGCCCGCTGTATTTATGCAACAAATACACCTTTCCGAGCCATAGATAATCCAGAAGTGATTAAAGCCTACAACATGCTTCGTCCAGGTTACATTCTGCCGACACGAAAGGACATTGCTGGACCCCTTCTTGAAGCTGTTTACCAGGAAGAAATTGATAATTGTTCTAGCATTCTTGAAAATCAAATTGTGTCTATGTGCATCGATGGGTGGTCAAATGTTCATAACGAACCTATTGTTTGTGCATGTGTAACAACTCAATCTGGTGACGTTTACTTGACTGAAACCATTGATACTTCGGTGAACTCTCATACAGGAGAATACCTTATGGATATTACACTGGCAACTATTAAGACAGAAAAGCAATTTAAGTGCAAAGTGCGTAGCTTTGTAAGCGACAAAGCGACGATGAGGAATGAATTGGAAAAGAATGATGAAGCTGATGTCTTAACATATGGGTGCTCGGCACATATTTTGAATTTGCTTGCAAAAGATTTAGAAATAGATGGTGTGAAAGAACATGTGGTTCAGATTTTTAATTTTTTTCATAACCACCATCCTAGAGCATACTTGGCTGCTGAAGGCAAGGGACCTGGGCTGGTGATGCCAGAAGATGTACGTTGGAACACCCTCGCAGATTGCTTAGAATGCTACATAAAGCTGATGAAAATATGTGAACAGAGACGGCGTGGATATGGACATTAGAAACAAAGTTCTTAATTTAGGAATTAAAAGGAATGCAGAAGACCTGCTGAATATATTAAAACCCATTGCTGTTGCTCTGGACAGTATGCAGAAAAATAGCTGCACTATATCGGATGCAGTTGTCGTATGGAAGGATCAAAAAAAAATTTATTAAAATCTTGAATGACGAAGGCAAACGAGAATTCCGTAATCATTACAACATGGCACTCACAGCTGCTCATTTTTTTTGGCTAGCCTAATGGATCCATGATTGCCAGTCGGGACCTTGTCATATGAAGAAAGTGAAGCTGCACTTGAGTTTGCTGGGGAAAAGTATGCAGGGACACCTACATTGCTATCTTTAGTAATGAAATTTCAAGCTCGTGCAGAACGATTTAAGGGGGCCATGTTCAATAAACCGACGGTGTCAGCTGTCACCGCTGAGTGGTGGAATTCTTTCAAAGCAATGAAGAAAGACGTATGCAGTGTTTGTGATATGTAATGCGTTAATCAACTTATGACTGCGGTCGCATCTTCTGCAGGAATTGAACGTGTTTTTTTCGTCATTTAATCTTGTGCACGCCAAACTGCGTAATCGTTTAGGAGTTAAAAAGGCAGCTAAACTTGTGTTTATTGTGAAACTCTTAAATAAATAATCCTTAAATAAGTCTTAATTTCGAATTGTTTTGCTAAATATGCTTGATTTAGTTCCGTTTTTGTTAATTTTTTTTAATAAACAAAGTATGAAAAATCCGAACGAACAAAAGTCACCAGTGAAATGCTCACTTTCACAACACAAGACTCGCACTGTCTAGCAAATTTTCGATAAACTATCTTCCTCAGGTCTTAGTCTCCGTTATCGTCCGCTTGTTCGTTGCCATGATGCAAGCTTGGAGCATGGCAATGAACAATCAGATGATAACGGAGATGTCAACCGAGATGTAAACAGTCCGAGATGTAAGGCTTCAGTTAACTACAGGGTCGTAGCGGGTTTTATGGGGAAAAAAGCAGGAAATAAGGAATTTCGTACTAAAAAGTAGGTAAATATAAGGAACCCCGCAGAATAATAACAGTAAATGTGATAAAAAACTCGTTTCCAGAGCATTCTTAAATCTAGAATACCAAATACAATTTAACAAAAATCTCTTTAATAACTTCATCTCATCACATGTAAAAAACTAGCTCTTCAGACTAGACAGCGATGGCTGTAGTATTTGTGTGTGTGTGTGGGGGGGGGGG
>JAHWFP010258740.1:46344-74488 GCA_023313725.1 Lithobius niger | reverse complement strand
ACCACCGCCAGACAAGTCTGACATGGTCGTATTTGAGATAAGAATTTTTAGTAGGCCTACACTATCGGAATATTTTAAAAGATTTGTAACTTATTCTAAAAAAAAAAGCCTACGCAACCTGCCAAGCAATATCGCAATAATCTCCACTGAGACGTAAAATACAAAGCATTCTCTTTAGCAAGACTTCACCTCTATTATAACAGTATAGCCGTCGGGAAGGGAGTAAAAAACAAACTATTGCTACTACGCTATTTTTTCATCCTCATCTCACATTTGATATTCAGTCTTTGCTAAACAGTAAAGCTTCAGACTAACGGTCGCCACAAGCCAGTTGGCCGGTAAAACGTTATAGCTGGCGACAATAAGACACTATTGCACTCGACAAAATTGGCTACTATGTCACAGTTTAGTTATTGAAAATACCAAACTGATATTGTTGATCAGAGCCTTGATCCCAACATGGATGCAGAACCTACTGGCAAAGTAATTATTCCTGGCATTAGAAACAAAAAATATTAATCCGATGTAACTTGCCTTCACCTAATAGCAAAAAAAAAAATGCCAACCGCGCTGATTAGGCCTAACTAGAGGCATGTTTTCCCGGGAATCACACGTCATTCTTAGTTAGGCTTAACGCACGCACAAATAATTTATTCACCTTTGAATTTTTATTTCTAAAAGATTTAAACATTCACTTCATTTGGTAGATGTTAAGATTAAGTACCCATTAGTCATTTCTTTGTAGAAACTGCTGAGATCTGCTCGGTTTAATTTCGTTTTCATATAAGCCACTGTCAGACGATGTAAGCAGAGCTTATAAGATCGTCAGGCCTAGCCTACCGGAAGTAGGAATAACTAATCAACAATAACAAGAGTTAATTATTTTTTTAACAATTTTTTTTTTTTTACATTTGAGTTTTAATTAAATGTATTGTTTGGTGTTATTAAAATATTAAATAAAATTTAAATGCAGACAGACATAAATGCTAGGAAGAGCTAACCAGCTGAAAAACCAGACATGCCTAACTGATAACCATGGCTAAAGATGTAAATATTTTTTGCATGTTTGATTTAATTAATTGTTTGATTGGGCTTTGTTTATGCATTAAAAGAAATTCAGACATTACTGACAGAAATAGCTAGCCGATTAAAAACCAGACATGACTAACTGATAACAGCCATGCTTAAAGTTGTAAATAACTTTTTTACCGAAATATGTAAGAAACACCTGGTCATTTAATTCAGCATAAAATTGTATAATACTAAACTTTAAAAAACAAAGGTAAATTTTGAAAAGGTTTGTATTTTGACAGCAAAGTTTGATTAAGGAAAAAAAATTAAAGTCACTCGCATGGCCGTAAAAATAAATCTTGGCCTTTTAACACTTTTCTTATCCTTCCCAAGTACTGCACGTTTGGCGATGCCATCGGGGGCCTTTGAGTCCCTGGCAGGTCTAACCTTGGTGGTAAGGCATTCGTGTCCCCAAACCTCTTACCATAACTATTCCTTGGCCATATATTGTATACTGCACTTACATGAAATTGTGGCTGGCTTTTTGTGCCCCCCCCCCCCCCCCGGTCCTTGCCAGACCCGTTGCTAACGCAACAAATATTATTATTATTATGTTACTTGTTTAAATTTATTACCGTGATGGTTCCTGGGGGAGGAGGGAGGGAGGAGCTACATCCTGGCAAACTTATAAATTACATAACTATGCTTAGCGGCAAAATTATAGATTGTACTCATTGGCGACCAAAAATTTTATTATGGCGACTAACCATAATCAATCCACTGGCCACTGTCTACTAAAGAAAAATTCTAATCTGAAGCTTTACTAAACAGCCTAACTCCAAAGTCGTTTGAGATAGTCTTGAAGTGTAGAGCCTAAGCCATAGGAAAGCTCGTTTCGAGATGGTTAAAATCACTGGCGTGCACAGGAGGGGGGCAGGGCGGACGGTGGAGGGCATTGCCGCTGCTCTTTTCAAAAAATGTCCTTTTTACTCTTGAAAAAAAAACGTATTTTGGTTTTCTGACCCGATAAACGCTGGTGCTGCAATCAGAGAAACGGCCTAGAGGCCTAAAGAGGAAAAAAGAAGGCCAGGAAAAGGGCAGAAAGAGGCATAAAATGGTAAAAAAAAAAAAATAAGCTTAAAAAAAGGGTAAGGTCTCCAGAAACAATACCTCAGCTTTGTAGCACTACCAAAGATGGCGTTGGCATAGACTCACCAAACGTACGACGACAAGGACTATTACGCAGCCTTTTGATTCAATTCAAGGCATTTTTAGTACAGTTACTAACAGAAATTTGGTGGAGTAATACACAGGGCTGTTACGATTATAATCACTTGATAAAAATTCAAATTCACCTGATAATAATCAGGGATCAGGTTTGACACATAACTGTTGATATACAAGTACGTAGTACAAACGAACTTAAACAACCAAAATAAAATACACTGCAGTTGAATCTTCTGCAGTCAGGTACGTATGCTCCAGGTGTGCAGAATATGCCCAATTGCTAGAACGAGGTTCGTGAGAAATTTTAGAAAACTGGAAATTCACTAAAAAAAATGGCTTGCCTACATGGTGAAAGGCTGAGGAAATTTTGTCCAATAAGAATTTTATGCACCCCTGGTTAAGCTATTCTACATTTTTGGCTTGATCCATACAAAAAAATCTCAACCGACTGAGAACAACCAAAGTAGGAAAATTATTAGCAGCATTTAAACTCTTCAATCCATGAAAAAAAACTGAAAGATTTTGCAACTTATGTACTTCTAGTAGGCAACTGCACCCGACGTGAAACTTCATTTATCGGCTCATTTGTGAGTATGTGCCAAAAGATCTAAAACCAACTTTGTTAAGTAATATTGCTGAAATACTAGTTGCAGCGTGCATGTTAATATTGAAATGTACACATGGTAATTACGTTTTAGACTTTTAATACTTACTATAGGTATTGGCATTAGCAACTGCCAAGCAAGAAATAAGAGCAAACTCCAGCAATTTTAACTATTGTTATAATCTTATGTCATTAAAATCTGATTTTAATCAAAATAATGATTATTTCCAATTCTGGTAATACATATAAAGGCATACATCCATCATTTACAGTACTTTTAGTGAGGGGAAAACTTACAATTTTCCCCACTGTAATCTGGTTACTCGGTTACGCAAGATTGTGAAAAGGGGACCAACGTTATTTCAGAAAAGAAACCCCAAAACAACTGGTCTAGCGAATTTTCAGTAGTATATGCTTACATAAACATCCCACTACCGTCATCAGGCAAAAGTGCACGAGCACATACAAAATTAACATCTACATACTGGAGTTTATGTTTGAAATTTCGGCGCTGCTGGCCGTTAGGATGGTGCTGCCCGACCAACTGTTTGGTGGTTTCTTTTATGGCATAGCATTAGTCCTCTTGTTACGATTTCTTTAGCCAGAGTAAAATGAGCCTGTCGGCTTTCAAAATATTACGCAAGATTCACGAACCCTGCCCCAAAATAGCCTAAAAGATTTCTGAGAAAGTGTTGTTTCTTGAGATTTTATTTGGCAGTATTTCTCTAAACCCATTAGAAAGTTGGAGACAAAAAAAAAACAAGACGTCGATTTTTGTTTTCCTTTTAGTCCAACGAAACCAAGTTAGGCTCCCAAATATTTTTTGTTTTTTTAGTAGTTTAGCCCATTTCAACCAGGTCACCCTAGCTGAATTTTTCTTATGACACTCCCCAATGTATTGCAGGATAAGTTACCAGGACTTTTTCAGAAATACCAGAAAAATGGGCAAAAGAAACCTCAACAACAAACAAGCCACATGCCTCCGTTAATTAAGCCTATTGAGTAGCGGTTTGGGCACCTGAGAGCAAGCTGTAAAGGTTAATATTACCACTAGGTGGTACCATGGTAGAATATACAGAATCTACCGTGGGACCATCTAGTGATAGTAATATCGTTTAACCTTTACAGCTTAACAAGTGCACCAAAGTTTCACTCACAATTGGGAGGCTTGTTTAGTGAGTCTAATGTCTTTTGTGTATTCCTTGATCTGTTGCAAGCGATGGCACTAGATGGAGTTGCTGCAAACCTTCGTTTGGTGACAACCCTTTAATTTACCCACCAAAAGAACAATAACTGCTTACTGTCATTGTTAATCTGGCTAGGGGGATGATTATGTAGTCAGTCCAAGGTTTAACTACCTATATTGCATGAGTTAGTTATCAAAGTTTTGGTTTACTTAGTAGTTTTACTTTTGGCTGTGTCTCAGGTCCCGGTGACGGGATGCAGTTTATAAAGACTCGGGTCCCGGTGAATTCGTTGAAAACTAGGCCTTCGGCGTGTTACAGTGAACCTAGCCAACGTAACCTAATCTAACCTATCCTAAACTAACTAATCCTGCACAAAACTAATATAAATTTGCCTAAAAACTACGGTTTTTTTGTTTGCCGGGATCCACACACGCAGAACTCTGGTCCCGGCAACGCGTCCAAATAGGCTTGAAACAGTTACAGCCCATCCGGGACTAGAGACACTGCGTTTACTTTTAGTTATGTTGTGTCAGGTGACAAGAACACCACGTTTAGTTTGCCGCGCAATTACAGTTAGGCCTAAAACACAAAACAAAATGGCGAAGATGAAGAGTTATCTTAACAAAAAGTAGTTTGCAAAAATTGCCATCCCGGATAAATAAAGGTACTTTAAAGCTTCGAAATACCAATCAGAAAACTATCCAACACAGTTTTGCAATGTGTGGAGGACAGAAAAAGATAAAATGAACACAATGTTTATTTGCCGCGCAATTGCAGTTAGGCCTAACACGCCACAAACAAAATGGCGGAGAAGACAAGACCTTATCAACAAATATCGTTTACGAAAAACAAAGTCATTTTGGGTACATTAAAGCACTTTAAAGCATCCAAATACAAAACAGACACAAATGGATACGTCCAGCACAGTTTGAAAAACGAAAACTACAAGATCATTAAGCGGTTTTTAAAACAAAGGGATTTTCAATAAGTAAGGCATTACAAGGGGGAATTTCTCGAAAATGCGCAATGCCAAACAATTATTTGACAATTACCTCGATCGGCTTCGGTAACTTCGGCGGTGACGCCTAGAACGGGACCTGCTTCTGGAACGGGTGTACGAACGCCTGTGGCGGGAGTGAGATCGTGATCTGGACCTTTTCGGAGTACGACTTCTTGATCGCGGAGTGGGTTCTCTCGATCGTGATCTGGAGACGGACTTTTCGTGGTTGATAGAATGCTGCTGGCTTCCCTCAGCCGAATCGCTTCGATGTTCTTCGTCGCTCATTTTCGTCGTCTTGTGCTTGTTCTTCCCTTCGTCTTCTTATTTCTTGTGGTTCTTGAATCTTCGGTGTGAAGAGTCAAATGTGATGGTGAATTCAAAACGTTTTCCGAGACGTCGACGTTTTCGGGAACGCGACAAAGACTTTTACGGGGCCAAAAATGGCGACTGGTTTCGTGCAAGGCCTAAACTAAAAACACGAGGCGCCCTCGATCGATGGCAGCTATCGCTGTCTAGTGCTGATCTCTACACAACATATCTACACTTCAACCGGACGTACGCAATACGCGACGTGGCCTTCTCACAGAGCATGGTGAATAAAGGGGGCGCGACAATAAATGATTCTTTGGAGACAATGAATATCACGTTTTATTCGTGGCGGCGACGTAAATCGGCGTGCTGGTATTTAGGATGCGGCAGCGACTTTCCAAATTTTAGGCAGAGCGTTACCAAAAATAATCTTAATTTGTTGAAAAATACTTGTTATGGGCAGTCACTACAAACCACAACGTTTACGGATCTTCAATTGTTATAAAACAAACGTAATTGACGGTTATTTGGGGATTTGTTGGCCTAGTTTCAAATTTTGTTCTAACTTTTTTGCAGAAAAAAAAAATAACGAGGGTAGAAATGCGGGCGGCGGCGTCAGGGTGATTCGTGACGCACACCTCTAAATCGTAAGCTCTGCTGGTCGATACTGATCATTCGAGACGAAAATATTTAGGCCGTTACGGTAGTTATTTATTTATTTTTAGTCAGTTTTCCTTAAATAGATTTAACGTTACATTGATTATTCAAAATAAATCCGACATGTTCTTTTTACTTGCATGTAAAGGTGTGCGTCATTACCACATTCTTCGGTGGCGTATATTCGGACGGCAGCGGCGACTTTTAAAAACTTTCAGGTGGCGGTATCGGCGATCTTTATTATATTTATCGGTACCTTCCTAAACGACGAAACAAAGCGAACCAAACGCACCACTGTTACTTTACTTTACTTTATTTTACTTTACTTTATTTATACTTGCTCCACAGTGCCGTCTGGCTGTGTGGAAAAGACAAAAATAAGTATATACAGGATAAATACAATGCAAACATATTGTACAAAAGGAAAAAAAAGAAAAGTTTGAGGGAAAAATAACGTTAGTATTAACAAGAAAAATAATTTACTATACCCTATGTCACTTACGTAATCAACATGCAATACAATAATATGGTGGAAACCACCAGTATAACAGTATATATAGCTTTGGGAAAATCGTTAAAATATATATTTAAATTTACAGCAAACAGTAAGTACTGAACAAATCGATCCTGCGTGAGAAAAAGAATTCATGTTATGTACTACATCCTAGGTGGATGGTAAAAGTGATTAATAGCCTACGCAACCCGTAATAATTCAGCTGTAAGGGAAAAACCCACAACATAATAGTTTATGCGTTTAATTCGGATTAGCAACACATGCAACTTCCAGCAGGTCATGCATACGATGCGAGTACCAACATCGATGAATAGTGAAACTGGTGCCCAAAGAAAAAAAAAAAAAAAAAAAATTTTGAGATTTACACCAAGTAACACTAGTAGTTACTCTTTTAAGTAGAGCAATTTCGGGTAATATCGTAATTACATTGGCATGCTAAGAAACTGTTGGTGACAGTTTGGCTCATTCCTTCCTAATAGCCGTGTTAATGTGGCTTGATTGACATCAACATCGTCAGCGATGAAACTGTTTCCGGCGAAACTGTTACCCGCGCATGCTCAAACACTCCGCCCCAGCAAACCACATCCCTGAGATGGTTCGCAGTTTGGCATTGCTCTCGCCTGGTCACATCTATTAGCCAATCCTGGTCAAATCCATTAGCCAGGTCTGGTCGCGGTGGAGGTATGACGTATCGAATATTGTGCTGAGCTTGTTGAGCTGTGTTGTAGTTTAGGAAGGTACTGAACGGCTAACGCAACACCGCTGCGCACGCGCAACGTCAAGTTTGGAGCCAAACTGTCTCTAACAGTGGTGCGTTCTGTTCGCTCTGTTCGGTGCTTTAGGAAGGTACTGAATTTATTTACAACCACAACACACTGCCAGTTTCATTATAGGAAGGTGACAGGGCAATACAAGAAATCATCCAGTCCTGAAAAAAAATCCAATACCCACACAAAACCAAAAAAAAAGTAACTTAGCCTCCATCAGTCAGTAAATGCAAAAGCAAATGGTAAATGTAAGGCACATCATGGTAACAAAACCCTCAATTCTTCCACTCACGAATTTTGCACATCCCTTGCACGTTATTGTGGAGCTGTAGGGTTTGCTGTCTGTGTGCCCGGATAGCGTTGCCTTGAAATGACGAAACTGAAGAATTACTTGCAAAAACAAATTTTACATGGCATTGCTCGTGGCGATGCTCAGCCAGTCTGTGCGTGGATGCCGACTGAAATAAACAGTACCTTCCTAAACCACCGAACAGAGCGAACAGAACGCACCACTGTTACAGACAGTTCGGCTCCAAACTTGACATCGTGTGTGCGCAGTAACGTTGTGTCAGCTGTTCAGTACCTTCCGAAACTGCAATCACAGCTCAGCAAAATCGACAAGTTCAACAGAGCACTCGTTACTTCATTCCTTTAATGTCACCAGACGTAGCTAATTGATTGGATCAGTCTAGGCTGATTCGTTAGGCTAGGCTTGGCTAGGCTAGGCTTCGCTAGGCTAGGCTGATTCGTAACCAGGCGCGAGCAATGCCAAATTGCAAACTATCTTAGGGAGATGGTTGCGAGTGTTTGACAGTGGTGGAGCTTTTGAGCACGCGCGAGGAGCCAGAAACAGATTCATGGCTGACGATGGTTGATGTAAGCAAGCCACATGAACACGTCTATAGTAGGGAATGAGCTGAACTGTCACCAACAGTGGTGCGTTTGATTCGTTCTGTTCGGTGTTGTGGGAAGGTAGTGCTAGATTGAGTGAGGTTGGGAAGTAGCAGGTTGTTACAGAGGCTTGGCGGGCCACCTGACCTGTCCTGACAGAGCTAGCAACCAGGACGATATTTTATGGCAAGCATTTACAAACACCTATACATTTTAAGGATGTAGGGCACATAGGCACCCGAATTTAGGCACTGGACAAATAGGCGCCTGTGTAAGGTTGAGGTCAACTATCTTTATTTACAAAAGTACACTAGGCTATGATACAAGGGAATGTCAAGAGATGGCGCTACATGTCTTGTAAGGTTGACGTCAACTATCTTTATTTACAAAAATACACTAGGTTATGATACAAGGGAACGTCAAGAGATGGTGCTGCATGTATAAATAGTCACCAATACAATTTTCTGAGACCTAACACCAGGAGCAAATGAAGATGGAGCAGGCAGTCCGACGAGCCTGCCTTAGGCGAGGCGATGATGATGCTATGGGCTTTCCTTTTGTAACAGAGTGCGGCGAAAGCCACAATGCCCTCCCGTCAACTGCAAACCAACCAAAACAACCTCAACCCACTCCCCCTAATCCATACCCCTCCTATTCCACCATCCCAAGAGCACCCTCTCTCCCCTCCCCCACTCCTTTCCCCTCCTCCCTCCACCCAAGGAGCCATCTTACAGCCTCCTCCCTCTCCCATTCATCTCGACTTCTGAGGTCCTCTAATTCCCGGCACTCAATCAATACATGCTCCAACGTCTATTCCACATCCCCGCATATCCCAATAGTCGTATCTTCATCTTCCCCACCAGCCCTCCGCATCAAATCCCTGGTATCCAGTGAGCCCGCCCTAGCACTAAAGAACAGGACACACCCGCAATCCCCAGATACCATTTCTCCCACCCCATCCTTCTTTTCTCCTCACGATATCTCGTCGCCGTCGACTTTTTTCCTATATCAGGAGACCATTTCACCACCTCCACATCTTTAATACTCTTCCCCCCCCCCCACCCAATTCATCTGCCTCCCACCCGAACAAACTTCCCCGCCAGCCTCATCGTTGCCTCCATCCATTTAGTACTGCACCATCTCGTCACATACTCATACACAGTACGCACGATGGCACCCTCCTCGATCTCCCTAACCCTCCTATCAAACTCGACCCTCCCCCTCACCCTCGCCCCCACCCCACCCTCCTCCTCACCGCCCGCCTCTCCTACGGCAGGCTCGTCGGACCGCCTGCTCCATCTTAGAGATACAAGGTAATAAAGATGCCACCAATCTTTAGCAGCTTTGAACGCTACAAACATTTTATTGCAAATTTTTTTTTCTCCCCCACCCCCCAATTTGAGGACAATCCATCCCAATTAAAAAGAAAATTTTTTAACTTGGCGCCTATTTGTCCGGGTGCCTATATGTCAGGGTGCCTATTTGTCCAGGTGCCTATTTGTCCAGTGACTAAATTG
This sequence comes from Lithobius niger, assembly GCA_023313725.1. Taxonomy (NCBI): domain Eukaryota; kingdom Metazoa; phylum Arthropoda; class Chilopoda; order Lithobiomorpha; family Lithobiidae; genus Lithobius; species Lithobius niger. Next base: position 64,804 of record JAHWFP010258740.1, on the reverse strand, counting down.
GGGTGCCTAACTGTCGTGTCCGCGTACCAAATTTTTGATTATGGTAAACTGCTAGGATGGGTAAGGTGCGTGGGAGTGTTTTGGCGATTTTACAGTCTCGTTTCGAGAACTGGAGCAGCCTTGGAGGAAGGATAAATATTTATTTATTTATTTATTTATTCATTTCAAATCAATTGTTGGTTTCCAAAAGGAATGTAACAATAGAACAGCGTCAAGTGACGTCATTTTGACTACGAGATAAATTTGTAGGGCATAGCTACAACTTAACTTAACTTAACTTTAATCTGGTTAACTCGCCCCAAATGGGCATTACATAACCACACACCACACACAAGAAGCAAAACAAAACAAAAAAGAGAGAAGCCTCCGCAGATAACGGCACAGCCCCTAGTTATAGAAGAAAAGTGTAAACTCCTCACAGCTCTTAAAATGAGTGTCAAAGTTGTTCTTAAAATTGTTCACACTCGATGACATGACCACAAATTCTGGTAAACTGTTCCAGTTGGAAACCACTCTCGCAAAAAAAGTTTGTCGTGCCCACTCGTGAGCATGATAAGTGTTCCAGTTTCTTGGAGTGGCCCCTAGTAGCTGTAACAGTAGACAGCCTAAATCTTGACTTGAGGTACTCTCCTCCAAAACCCATACAAAGAATCTTGAAGAGAGTAATAGCACCACCTCTCGAGTACCTCCAACACAAAGATGGAATCTTGAGTTTACGCAGCCGTTGTTCATACGACAGATTCCAACAACCAACAATCTTCTTGGTGACACAGCGTTGAATCCGTTCCAGTGCTCGAAGATGCTTAATGTGATATGGCCTCCAAAGTTCGATTGCATATTCTAGGATGGGACGAACCAAAGCCAGATAAAGTTCGCTGAGACTTCATTAGCTTTACCAACAGTTCTTGCCACATGTGCAGTGAACTGCAGCTTGTCATCCACAAGAACCCCGAGGTCCATCACATGTAAAAGTTTAGACAAGGGTTTAGTACCCCACATGTAAGGCATGCCTGTATTGTAAAAACCTAGGTGCATGACTCCCGATTTTTCTGGGTGCATTTCCATTTTCCACGTGGTACACCAATTGTACATCTTGTCGAGGTCCCCCTGAATTTGCTGTCTGGTATGGAGGTCATTCGCGACTGCTTGCATCTTTGTGTCATCAGCAAATTTTTTCACCAGGCTTACGACATCATTCCCGAAATCGTTAAAGTAAAGCAAGAACAATAATGGACCTAACACTGAACCTTGGATAGTTCCGCTGCTTACACATACTTCAGCTGATTGGTTCCCTTCAATGACCACCGCCTGGGTCCGATCCCTTAACCATCCGTCAATCCATTGGAGAATAGGACCAGTAATACCGAACATAGATAGCTTGTAGATAAGGAGGGCATGTGGAACTCGGTCGAATGCTTTAACACAGTCCATGAATATAGCATCAACCGGGATTCCCTCATCCAAAGCTTCGAACACACCAGAGTAAAACGCAAGTAAATTGGATGTAGTTGAATAACCAGTCCTAAAGCCATGTTGGTTGTGATCAAGTAAATCCTGATTATTGACGAAATTAAGGACGTGTTCAGACAACACTGACTCGAAGATCTTGCCCACGTGAGATGTAACACCAACAGGGCGATAGTTATTTGGGTCTCCTTTGGTTCCCTTCTTAAATATGGGAGAGATAAAAGCGGTCCGCCACTCTGGTGGAATAAAGGAACAGTCCAAGAAACTACCGAACAATACAATCAGATCTGGTATGAGTTGTGCCATGAGGAATTGGGCTGGTATACCATCTGGGCCAGTTGCTGACTGCTTCCTTATCTTGCTAAATGCTCTTGTCAAGTTATCTTTGTCAAATACTAAGGGAGGAATACAAACACACCATGGTTTGACGGGTGGCATATTATTAGTGGTAATATGGACCGAGGAAAAGTTCTTTCTGAATGTTTCACTCAGTATGTTTGCCATTTCCTGTGGTGCTGAAGTCCTGTCACCTTTGTTGTTTAAGAGGAGACCCACTGCTGGCCTGCCTTTCTGACAGCTCTTAGCATACTGAAAGAAGGTTTTAGCATCCCCCTTGGCCCTAATTGCCAAGTTCTGCTCGTAATTCTGCTTTTCAATCTTAATTCGACCTTTGAGACTGAGATTGATTGTATTATGCCTTACCAGAAAATGTGAATCACCAGTTTTGCGATATTTGGACCATAAGCGATCCCGATTCCCAATGTATTTGTAGCATGTTACTGACATCCACTTAGGGCGACTAGGTCGAGTAATAGTACTAGAGTACTTGCACGAATCCAAAAAATCAGTGATGTTGTGTACAAAGTTGCCCCATGTCAGCTCAATAGTTTTGTGTGGTACATACAGATTTGCTTGTTGGAAAAGTTATGCCGAATCCTATCCTTACGGCATTCATTTGCAGAAATAGATGTTTGAATCAGTAGGATATCATGGTCACTCTTACCAAGCTTACCAATGTGCTCTACCGTTTCAATTAAATCGGGGTCCGTTGTCAACACCAAATCCAACATAGAGTCACCACGCGTCGGTTTGAGAACCATTTGATTCAGGCCTTTGGCTAATACGAGTTCTAAAAATGGCTCTCCATCTGCATCTGATGTTAGAAGGTCCCAATCAATAAATCTGTAGTTGAAGTCCCCCACCACAATAACATTCTTCTTTGGAATGGTTCCCAGCTTCTTCAACAACTGTGCATTGTTGTTCAATGTAGAGTTGGGAGACCTATACACCGATCCCAGGCAGAAATTGTGTATACCTAGCCGGAAGGAGATCCAAGCTGAGCTTTCAAAATCACCGTCTTCTTCCAGTAGAGAGACTGGCAAGGAAGTTTTTGCGAAGATGGCCGTTCCTCCAATATGATGTGAAGTTTTGTCTTGGCGTGCCACAAGATCGTAGCCAGGATACACTGGAACAATAATGTTCTTGGAAAACCATGTTTCTGTAACAATTAGTAGATCTGGAGCATGTATAGTAAGAATTGCAATCGTTTCTGTGTACTTGTTAAGCAATGATTGCGCATTTGTATAGACAATGGTAAGGTTACAGGGTGTACGAGTACTGGAGGTATGGTTTACATTCCGTTTTTTTGCAAGTGATCTGTTGTGGAATTGTTATCAGTCTGTTGCTGCAGCTCACTCTCGGTCACCTCATGCTGCTTTGGTTTGTGAACCGAGTCGTCTTGGTTTTCTGTAAATGCGGGCGTTGCAATGTTCGATGTGGTAACTATCGCTCCACTCTCACCTTGTGATTCTTTTTGGCTATGTGTGCTGTTGACATTTCTTTCCCTGTCCAGCCGTGGCCTGGCGATGACAGTCCAGTTCTTTATCACGACTTCCTCACTCTGTTCTTTACGCTCACGTACTTGGTTTCTTAGCCTCCAACTGAGCTCCCGTTGCTGTCTTGTGAGATCTGGACTGATATATACTAAGGACAGCCAGCCCTCCTTCATCCTTAAAGCTTTGGCCTCCATAAGTATGGCTCGCGTACTGTCGAGGTCGGCGAGTGTCACCACCATTGGCCGTGCCAGGCCCTCTGTGTAGTTCCCTAAACGTTGTGATGCCAAACACCTAATATTGTAGCCCAATAACTCACCGAAAATGTCCCCAAGCTTAGAGACATCCTCATTTACCCAGTCATCTTCATATGGGCTTTGTGCTTCAGGAATTGTACAAGGTGCACTAGATTAAAATGTAAAGGAAAAAACGGCACTTCTAGTCAAGACAGCGCTTTAAGAGCGGATTTCTTAGGCTTAAAATAACGTTGTTTTCTCCAACAACAAAAATCGCACGTTATAGGATTAAGAAATTCAATCTAATAGTATTGGCTTCAGTAAGACGACCTTCTTTTTACCATCCAGTGCTCCTTGCAGCTAACCCAGTTACTGGCTCCTACCATTTATCATTCTTCTTTGACTGGCTCTACCATAGAGTTATACACAATAATACTACGTTGTGTCACTGCCCTATAGTAAATATAATACTTGGTAACGAAAAAATTATACACAAGCAACAAAAATAAGCCAAAACGAGGCAAAGTATCTTAGGTCATCAGTAAAATCGCAATCAAGTGCATTTTGAAAGAACAAACCAAAGACCTTGGAATAGTAGTAGTATACAACAAACTTGGCATAGTGTATAACAAACTTGCAGGGCCTTCGAAAACACCAAGCCATACTCAACCAAACTCATCCAGTCTGGAGGCTGAGCGAAGTTTGCTTATGTGTTAACGGTACCAAACTGCTTCCAGATGGTTGAGTTTGGATTGGTAGTTATCGAAGGCGCCCTTGGTTATGTCAAAAGAGGTTATGTGTAACAACAGTTTCCGGAAGCGAGTTCCATAACCCGATAAGTCTATTAGTAATAGCATTTTTAACAGCATTGAGAAATGCTGTTAAAACCGGTTAAAACAGCATTTTTAACAGCATTATCCTCACTCCAAGGGAAAGCCACCATCTTCATCATTATCATCTACGTGCAAATGGTGTAGTAGCATTCTGTGACGAGAAATACATTAATTAAAGTTTATTTTTTAGTAAATTTGAATTCAGTCTTGCGAAAGTAGGGCCTAATCAATTTTATTCGAGATATCATTTTCTGACAACCTCACAACAAAATGTGTCTTTACTATATTTACGACGGACTCAATTCTTGGCGACAGCTCATGACTACTTCCTTTCCAGGCATAATAGGACTAAAAGCACGCCACTCCTTTCACAGAAGTCTCTAGAAAACAAGCATCATGGCTATGCACGTACCAAAAGCACCTGGGTTTGCCCAGATGTTAAAAGATGGCTCGAGGGTGAGTATTTGAAAGATAATAACGGCATAATTAATGGTTGAACCAGTAACATTTTCACAAATGGTCTGACGTAGTTCTCAATGTTGTTCATCATGAATGAACGATCATTGTTGCGTTACTCATGTCATGGCAGTACCCTGGACCGGCAACACGTGTTTTCTTTATTAAATTTAACTGTACCATTCTTTAGGCATTTAAAATACCTGATCATGTTTTTAAGGTGTGTTGCGAAAATGTTGAATTTTATCGAACTCTAATCTCCCTGATGAATGTGTTGCGTACTGTTGACTACCAGTCCTATTCGATCGCGTCGAAAGTTCGCCTTTTATGGTTAATAAAGGCGATCAATTGTGTCTGGTACCTCATGTAGGGTTGCCCCCCCCCCCCCCCATAAAAAAGTTTAAAAAATAGCCCATAATGATGTCACGCCATGGGTGGGAAAAAGGGGGTTTGACAGAGTGGGGTACTAAATTTGTGACGTTGTACATTTTTGTTTTGTTTTTTGGAAGAAATAACTTCCAATTAGGGTGAGGAGCAATTCAATTACTTTTACTAATAGATTTAGTTTCCTGATTTGTCTCCTCTTAAAGTGGCACTATCACCGACTGAAAATAGGCAGAATCTGATAACGGCTAGCACTATCCAGTGCTATCTAGCTTTTGCTTGCACCAAGCGAAGGAATGCACAACGGCATTTTTTTTTTACGAAACAAGTAAGCTGCGACCTCCTAGATTATTGAGTGAAAATTTGATAAGTCCTCGTGCACCTGGGAGTGATCGCTGTTAAGGTTAACAATATCACGGCCTCTAGATGGTGCCATGGTATTTTCGTTCGCTTTTCAATCGGTGATAGTGCCACTTTAATCGATGGTTCGACTTGTGTCATTTTCTGGACTTAAGGAGCAGAAAACGGACTCTCACCGATCTGCTGTATGTTTCGCTAGAATTACGTATAATGATCAGCTGAACAAATTTTCCCCATGCAGTTTTTTGGGGCATAGGCTTAATTTGGCCTTCATAAATTATCAAAACTTGCTCTCTTTATCATGCAGGGAATATGGTGATGATGCTGTGGTGGTTTCTTTTATGCGTTTTGTAATATAGCTGCTCTTCCTAGCTTAAATTTAAGCTAGGAGGAGCAGCTATATTACAAACGCGTAAAAGAAGCCACCACAGCATCATCACCACCTTCCCTTGTTACCCGCATGGGCAAAGTAGCCTTTATGCAAGTCATGGAGTCTTGCCTTGCGCAGAAGCCTTGTGCAGTTGCAACCCTCTCCAATGTCGACGACCTGGAATTTAGCATTACTAGCGAAAACATCAACTAGCAATAAACAACGACACAAAGCGGGATATCGCCGGAAATGTATAACTCCGGAGTTGGGCACTTTTTTTTTTAAACACAAAGGGTGTAAAGTTGGCTTAAATATTCTCGTGTGCACAAAACGAAAATAAAAGAGTTGCTGTACGGTGTTAATTTCACATTTTTTAAAATTTTTATTGTGTAGTGTTATCTCTAAGATTGTACTTTATTACTTTAATACACTACAATAGGCTATCAAGTTTTGAATTATTTTTAAAAAGCGCGTATTTTATGTAGTTTCAGCCTCTGTATTACAAAAAAAAAACAGTGGTAGGCCTATTCATTGTTGAGGATTTGCTGCACAGTTGTGTAGATTTAACGTTCATGCTAATTACAACAAATTGTTGCTTGGTCGAATGGTCGTGTTTTAAACATATTTTTTAAATGTTTTGAAACTAACAAGCTAATTCTAACCTTCAGCATAGCCTACATAGTAATACAATACCAAAACACTGCAAATAAATTGCTGGCGAGTTTTCGTTGGCTTATTCTGCCACCACCTTTGGTGTGAGTCTATAGAGTTCTGCAAGCAACTGCTTCAAAAACAATAACTTCCATAAATTTTAGGCATGCTTCTCAGTGGGCCTTCCTCTTGCTGAGGTCCACTGGGAAGCACATCTATGGTAATTCAAATTAGCGGATGTTGTGTCAGGCCTGAAGAAGGTAGCCGAAACAAGTCACCGGTAATTGACTGTTACTTAGACTGTTTAGTATTGCGTACCTTGAAGGTAAGAATTGGTCTTGAAAACGAAAGTAAATCGACGAAAGTTTTACGAAATAACGAGCAAGGGCTTGTTGAAAATTCACATGGACGTAGAATCTAAATAGCCTTGTGGCAAAACAATAGCAATGAAAACAATGTTGGCTGTATTACCGTGAAAGTTCGTCAAATCAAACTCACAATTCAGAGAATTATGTTGAAATACACCGCTAATCTTTCACCACGAAGACGCCGTCAATGACTTGCAAATTTTCAGTGGCAAACTGCCATTTCCTCAGGCACTTCAACAAAGGTTCTGCCTCTTTACACCTACATCGTCTGCTACGATTTTGTAATCGCTGATGTCGTCTGCTACGAAATTGTAATTACAAATTCGTAGCAGACACTGTCAGCGATTACAAAATCGTAGCAGACGATGTAGGTGTAAAGAGGCCGAAGCTTTGTCGAAGTGCCTGAGGAAGATGGCAGTTTGCCATTGAAAATTCGCAAGACATTGAAGGTGGCTTCGTGTTGAAAGATTAGCGGTAGCCTATATTTCTACATAATTCTCTGAATTGTGACTGAGCAATAGCAATAAATTTAGCACCATGGGAAGATAATGCAACACCAGAATAGTAATATTTTTTTTTTTGATCTTGGCGCATGGAAAAAAAATGACACTTTATAATTTTATTTTAGCATTTCTCTGGTTTGGACGAAGCAGTTTATCGCAATATTGGTGCATGCAAGGAATTGGCACAGACGGTGCGTACTGCTTATGGGCCGAGAGGTGAGTGAAATAAAAACAGTTTATTTAACACTAATATTATGGTGTAGAACCTTGCCGGTATTTAACACGGTCGTTTTTGTTTCTCTTTTACAGGAATGAACAAAATGGTCATTAACCATCTTGAGAAATTATTTGTGACGAACGATGCAGCGACTATAATTCGAGAACTAGATGTAAGTGTTGTATTAGGCCAAAGAAATGAGGAGGGCGGCTGGGAAGCAGGGTTGCTTTCGACAAACTTGACACAGTGTCCGGAAAAAGACAGGAATTTACTGAAACAGTGTGGAAAGTTAGTGTGTTAATGGACTGTTCAGTAATTTTTGAGGGCAGTGTGATATCTGCCATGCTCGGTGTTTTGTGAAAACAAAACCCTTGCCTTATACGTTTTACTCCAGAATCTTAGATTCATCAAACTGTGTCAGAATAAATATTAGGGTTTCTTACTTGCCATATTATTAATATAACCTGCAGTAGAGCCTCAATTATCAAACTCGATTAGCCAAACAAGCTGATTATTCGAATAGCATTTCTTGGAAAATAATCAGAAATTTGCTCATTTTTGGACAACAAGAAAAAAAAATTAGCTAACCCTGTTTCGGCTTCTGGTAGCATTTTAAATCGAAATTTCTTGTAGCCTTCTTTAAAATTAAAACCAACAACCAACAAAAAAAAAAGTCTTGACATAAAATTGTCGTCAATAAAAATTGCAGTCCTAGCTAAATTATTCCCTTGGTCTATTTAATTTGGGTTATCCAAAACACTAAATTTCCCAAACACCCCTTGGTCCCACTATTTTGGCCAATCACATTGGGGGGGGGGGGGGGGCGAAACACATTTTTTTAAATTTTTTCCGGGCCCCCCCCCCCCCCTCCGATACCAAACAAAATTAGTGTTCTTTGTGCACTTTTTTCTGTTAATTTGGCAATGTTTCCATGTATGTTCTGTTTTGTATGCAATGTCTGTCTGTAGGAAATGCTTGGGCCAAAAATTGATGAATGTTGGCATTTGATTTTCCACTTATTTCCATTTTTTTAAGCTGTGTCTGTAGCGATAGGGCATTTAAAAATAATCAATTTTTGCGAGGGAGGGGGGGGGGGGGCAAGTTACCACCCAATTATCCAGGGCAGAAGATGATGTTAAAAGACCTGTTTTCTCTCTTTTCAAGTGTCTACCTCAACTTGATAGTACAGGTTTCATTAATTCCGCGTTCCAGTTGTAGTTAATAATTCATGTATTCTCAGATTATCCAACCTGCAATAGTTGGTTTTATTTTGTCTATACAGTATGTAAAAAACCAATACACCAATCACCTAGTTTGGTTGTGTACCGTAAAGCAACTCATGGTTGTTATAAAAGTTTACTACTAAGTTTATAAATTTTAGCTGTCCTTAACTAACCGTAAACGTAAAGTGAGTGCAGCACTTGTATAAAAAGCGAAGCAAAAATCTGTTTTCTTTCTCCCGTACTCTACGCTCCATCAGTTTAGGAGCCTGAGCACATTTTCCATCTGTTCCCCTTCTTAAGATGGTCCCAACATCATCTACATTTCTCTGCCGTAGCTTGATTGATGGGAAGCAATAAAGCTATGGCGGACATTTGTAGATGAAGTTGTGACCATCTTTGAAAAGGACACAGACGGAAAATGTGTTGAGGGTGCTAAACTGATGGAGAGAAGAGTTAAATTTCACCCACAGAGAAGAAGTTGAAGGGAAACTCCTCTTTTTATGTAGAACTGACAAGAACAGTAAATGGAAAGGTGTTATTTCACTCAAGGCTATTGCAGCGAGTGAGTTCGCCAGAATTGTATGTCATGCCGTGGTGGTGGCTCAGGATTTCCTGCAGGAGGTAAAGGGTAGGTTTGTTCTTCTGGCTATTCTCCAAGATGTCTCAACCTATTGATGAGGAGAGCCGCAAGTTAAGATGGAAGGGATGAAGAACAGAAAAGATCAAGAAGCGCCTAGGTAGCGTGTGGGCATTTCCTTCATAAGTGGTGTTACAGACTGAATCCAAAGAGTGCTACGAGAGAGGGGGATTGATTCCTATGTGAAGAAAGGGAAAGGCCTTAAAGACTTAAGCAAAAACCCCGTCGAGAGTCTTTGAATGAGTAAAGTGGGAGAAAACGGCGTAGGAATGAGACAGTAGAGAATTGCTGACGAAAGTGGTGAATAGTAGGGATGTGCGAGTATAAAAATTTAAATTCGAGCCGAGCCGAATTTACAGCAGAAGAATCGAGTATCGAGCCGAATTCGAGTATTTGATGGAAATATTTTGTTTCCAATTTTCTCTTTAATTTGTTAAGATAAGATTTGTTGGGTCATGGTTTTCCAGTTTTAAGGACATAGCTTGAAAATTGTTTCAGTTACTGATTTTTAATCTGCACCACTGGAAAGCTCTCGCCGAGACGATTGATTTGGTATATTGGAATGTCAAAATCGGTCAAAAATTGGCGAAGTTATCGCATTTTTGCCGGATTCCAGTTTTTAGAGTACGGACGCGAGCAACGAGCCGAGTTTGACTACAAGTTTAATACTCGGCTAGGCTCTGCTCGAATATTTCGAGTATCGCACATTATACCCCTCAGCCGGATTATTTTGTCATTTTCAGCCGGCTTAATAGAAATTTCGGCTAAATTGCGGCTAGCCACAAATTTTATGGCCGCCACCGGCCAACTATAAATTCGGCTGGCTAACGGCTAATTTTCGGCTAAAATCGATAGGAATGAAGGAAGGATAACGACGAAACTCACTGCACAAGAAAGACGAAATGGAAAGGGGGGGGGGGGGATGGGGAATAGGCCTAATGGATTTCCAGATGAATCCTAAATGTAAAATGGAAAAATTTGCGAAGAACCCTCAAATTAAAAATCAGAGCAACATCACCACTATTTTTGTTGTTGTAAGTAATGCTTTCACCAGCGATGTGTCCTGACTATTATCAAAACCTAAAAACGAAACCGAAAGTAACCGTGCATGCTAATGACAACACAAATACACGGCGCGCATAAGTTGCTAGGAAGAGAATATGGTTTTAAAAACTATGAGATATAAGGCAGTCGAGAGCAGGTTACCTTTAGACACAAGTTAGAACTAACTTCGTGACTGTTTAGTTTCATTTCGATGCGTTAAAACTTCAAAATTTGCGGCTATAGCCGCATTTTCTTCAGTGGCTAGGCCAGGCGGCCGCCGAAAAATATTCAGCGGCTGTTCGGCTGACTTAAAAAAAATGCGGCGCGGCGGCTAACGGCGGCGGCTGAGGGGTATATCGCACATCCCTAGTGAATACCAGAGAAGGTGTGGCGACTATGTTGCCGTTTACATTGGTGTGATGAGAAAGGGCATCACAATTAAAATTGAACAACATATGGCAGAACAGCATTGCAGTTCACCACATGGAAACCTCGCACAAGATCAACTGAGACCCCGTTAATATCATTCTTTAACAGCGACAATCGTCAATCACCTCAGAGGACTTGAATCCCTGCCCATTGAACACCACATCCTAGAAAGAGCTGTGCTGAATATCCAGGGACCATCGAAGTCTGTAATCCAATTCCTGCTGAGAAACGAGCTGAGGGAGGATCTTAGGAAAAAGTGGATAACCAACCCTGCTAATGTTGGACAAAGGGAGTTGACAAGGAAGAATCAATTTATAAGGCTTGCAGAAGGTAATGGGCTGTGAATACACATCACCAGCAAGAAATTGACTATTGAAAATTCGCAAGATATCGTTTGTCTTTGTACTTTTGGAATTTGCGTACTTGTACTTCGTTTTATAATGACTCCAGTTTAGTTAAACATTCAGCTTAGGGGACAGTAATTAGCAAAACTTGCACAATGTGTGCTATTAAACTGACTAGCTAAAGGGGGGTGGTGTTAATCTGAGTAGAAAAGGAGAAGTGGTGGGAGTATTGCTTGTATTAATAACAAAAATGTGACTTGCGTAATAAATAATCGGCAATTCTAATGTTAGTTTATGAGGAATGTAACTACTAAAATTGGATAATAATTTAGATCAAAATCTAAAAAAAAAGTTTGTTTTTCAAATAGTATTAAAATCGAAATACAGGTATTCTCGCGGAAAATGGAATCGAACCCAAAATATTAAAATTTCACACCTCCTACATCATATGTCCGAGACAATACGTTAGAAGTCGTTCTCATAATGAGTTAGATTTGAATTTCCGTTTACGATTTTTGGAATGCCGTTTGCTGTTGTACATCGGAATAATTTGGCCGTTGGTTTTTTTTTTTTTAACTGTGCTTTGCTGACAACTTTGTATTTCTGAATATTTTTCTAGGTAGTCCACCCAGCTGCCAAAATGGTTGTACTCGGCTCTCAAATGCAAGAGCAAGAAATGGGCGACGGCACTAATTTTGTCATTGTGTTTGCCGGTGCGCTCCTTGAGGGAGCAGAGGATTTAATTCGAATGGTAAGCTTCCTACTGTTCAAATTTTTTTTCCGTCTGTTATGTCAAAAAACTGTCACATGTCAAGTAAATATGTTTATTTTGGGTGTATGAAAAAGAAAAAAAAACATGAAACCCATTTTTTTGTAACCCAAAATAATACTGTGGTCATTAAACTGATTTAGATACAATCCAGGTATTGATTTTGCACCTAATTGCAGGCACGAAAGACTTTCATGTTTCAGCAGATTTTTTTTGTTTGTTAAGCATTGCAAACTTCGTAAAAATGCATTAAAGCTAAGGCTCGGCCGATACCAACTTTGAACGATCCGATCCGATACCGATACGGTCCGATGCTACATCACCGATACCGATGCCGATACTTCAATGCATTACTTCCAGTAAAGTTAATGTTTCTTCAATATTCAGAAACAAAATTTGATGAAAAATTCCAAATCTCAAAGCTCCATCAGGAAGCATCTTGCAGTAAAATGCGCTTTTTGGAAACCGTTTTTTGGTTTTTGTTAAATAATTTGAGAACGACTGAAGCTATCGCTCTGAAATTAGCACCATTGGAAAGCCCTCGAAAAAACGGTTAAAATGGTGTATTGGAACATAAAAAACGGACAATTTTTGGCGAAGATATCGCAAAAACCGATATTTGACCAAACAGTTAGCCGATACGATACGCTACCGATACCGCTAGTATCGGTGCCGATACCGATGCCAATATCGGTATCGGCCGAGCCTTAATTAAAGCCCTAAATCACGTACAAATCTGGTTGCTTTTTCCTTTACCCTCCTTTTCAACCAACTGTGAATTTCATCCTTGTAAGTGAAACGCCTGAAGAACATCTCTGAATCGTACTTTCTTGGGTGCCTGGCCATACATCAAGAGTGCTGCAAAATCCATTCTTACAGGATTAAATTGTTGCACAGATTTAAAGGAGCGGATTGATTGTGTTCATTTTGATAAATGGTAGTCTCTCTTTTTAGGGAACAGCCTACTGCGCAAACAAATGTTTTTTTTTATACAGGGAGTTCTTAATACGGAAGGCTCTTCACAGCAACCTGAGGGTGAAGTGGTTTCAGAATTCCTTGAACAGAGAGTAAAAGCCTGATAAATTAAGTCGAACTATATTTCAAGCGCCGGTTACAGTGGAAAATATGAGACATGCTTGAAGCGGAAGTTCCACAATTCCATCTCGAACAACATTCGCTAATGTTCTATGTAAACTTTTGGTGAGAACCATTTCCGTTCACCTTCTTCAAACGTTGCGAACCCCTTACTACAAAAGTCGTTATGTCATGGCTTACGACAATTTGAATCTGCCGCAGTCACGGCAGTACCACTGATCTCTACCTTCGTGTGTGGTGGGAGGCCCCATTTCATGTCGAGTTGGGTACAAAGTCTACTCCATCAATGGTTGCATCAGACAGGTTCATGAGAGAAATTTGGCTGTGTGAGAAACGTCTGAAGAACGTTAATGGGAATGATTTTCACCGGAAATTTATTGAGTGTTCATAGAAGTGGATTTGTGGAATTTCCGTGTTAAGTATGGGGTTCAGGTTGGCCTCTTTTATCGGCTGATGAATTCGTGGATTTCTTAATTTTGAAAATTGGTTCCCAATATCAGGATGGGTTTTAGTTTGTGATAATACCTTATCAACAATGAAAAAGGTTTCCTTATACTGAGCTGTTCCCTGTAAAGAGGCTCTTTGTATACAGGGTGGAACGGATAACTTTCCTCAAGTCTTATTGGACAATAGGCCTTTGGAAAATATAGGACTACAGACAATAAGCCTAAACATAATAAGCCTATCGTCTTATAGAACTATTAAGTAAAGTTATGTGTTCAATCCTGAAGAGGTGTTTTTACCATAAGAGCAGCAGGTTGAAAACCAAAAAGTAAAAAATTGTTCATTGTAGGCAGAAATTCCTTGTACAGAGGTTCGTGATGTCGAAAGTCCACTGTAGTGTTATTTAATGCCACGTTTGCCAACCGCTCCCTAGGGGATATAGAGCAACTCAGGGTGGCGTTCTACCTGTAAAGCCGGGAAAATTCAGGGAATTTATCAAGTCTGGAAAAATCGGGGAATATGATAAACATATACTGGGAATCAGGGAATTTCAACATTTTTCGGAAAGTCTTTTTCCTCTATAAAGATTACCTAATTCGTATTTCACTTTTTACTTCTAAAACTTTATTTCAGTTAAAACTATCACGTTCTTTTTGTTTCATTTTTGATAAACCTAAACCACGTAGGCCTAATTAATATGGGTCGTTACTTGTTAAGTACCTTTCTAGTTTTGGTCAGATGACGACATTCCTACTCTTACCAGTCCCAGTTACCGCAGTGCAATTTTTGATTTAGCAAAGCGATGCGATTTAGTTATTGTGATTTGAGTGTAATTTAGGAAACATTTTTTTAGTACTATAATGCATCTTCTTTCCATCGAAAAAAAACAACAGCGAAAATTGTCAGCAGTGGTCTGGAAAACCTGGAAAAATTGGAATTTCATGATGAGATTTTGAACGCCACCATGCAACTGCAGCGATGCGCGCTAGACGCTTTTAGATCAGTGGTGAACTTTTTTTAAAAGGTATCCCAAAAGTTCTCGCCAATGACAGACCTATACCGGTTATCCATTTTTTTTTTAAATACATCACTGTAAAGATTTTGAAGACTTGTCAGTATCATTCATTTTGTTTAAAAAATATAACACAGCAATGCAGTGTCGCATTGGGCCACTCGGGAACATTGGGATCAACGGGGAGGCCTCTCAGAATAACTTAAGGGAAACATTTCAAATTCACGCCTATTTCTTAAAAATACGGTAGCTGCCCCCACTGCATGAGTACTTTGTTAAAATTTGAAGGGGGTTCTGATGATAATTTTATACCTAAGTTGTAGGAAAATGTTTCAAATTCAAGCATATTTTTTTAAAATAGGCTAGCTGGACCATACCGGAGAAGCTTACGGCACTACCCCAGCCCCCTTTACGATGGTGCCTACCCCCCCCCCCCCACAGGAATCTCTAGGTCCGTGCCCAACATTTCCGGGGAGGCTCATCCCCTCCCAAACCCAAACCTGTGGGAGTGGGGGGGGGAGGGGGGAGCGCCATTGCGTGCTAGTTTCAATGGGGAGGAATACTGTAGAGAAGGTTGGGAACCGCTGATGTAATAAATTAGATGCTGCTACAGTACTTGATTTTGTTAAATGTTGGATTCTACTAAATGATAAACGTTTTTACAGAGTAGTTCGGCACCATTGTCTTGCGCAGCCATTTTCCGAGGCGATGGTTTAAAACATAAAGATTGCCTTATTTTTGTACACTGTATATCTTTTCACCCTTGTCACTGTAAATCTTATAATCGATGCAAACATCAACTTCTAAAATGAACAGATATTGGAAGATTTGATTAAACTTTGCATATCATTACCAGGAAATATTTAGTAAACCGTTTTAAGGTTTAATTGAAATCATCCTTGTTTGTGATATTTCAGGTTAGGCCTACTACTTTTCTGCCGCTAAACGAATGTACTCTCGTATGTTCATACGTGTGTATGAATAATGGTTGTTATATAGTTAGCTTGTTTTAACGACGCAAATGATAAGTAATCACTAAAGTGTCATTCTGTTCGCAGGGGTTAACTGCAGGAGAAGTTGGTGAAGGTTATGAAATGGCAATGAAAAAAGCTGTGGAGCTTCTTCCATGTGAGTACGAAAGTTGCGTTTTAAGATTTAATAATACAAAATTTTACTTCTACTTCATTAGCGGCAGCTTAATTTCACAAGTGAAGTGGTGGAATAGAAATACGTAACCATCACAGCTGTGTTTTTTACCCTCAAAATAATATTTTGTGCTTGATATGGGTTTTAAAAAATGTAATCACTAGGAGGGAATTTTTACATGATAAATGTAGACACATAATGCAGAGCACGCTTTTGTAACAAAAAGATGTGAATACACTAAAATCGCTTCAACTATGTGACTTCACATATACTCATCAAACATGTTAAATACTTGCCAGTTTAATACAAAACAACTTTTAAAAACTGATTAGATTCCATGAGGGTTGTCATTTTCTGGGACGTGCACACAGAGAGGGGAGGTGGGGGCCAAGCCCCTCCTCTAATGTTAAAGTGCCCTTTTTAAAAAAAAAATTAGCTGACATTAGCTATAGCGGTGGTGTAAATGTGCCCAAATAAAGGCAAAAATGGGGCAAAAACGGCTAAGAATGTGGTGCAAGGAGGGCCAGAAAAGGATAAAATTCTAAGAAAGGAGTGCAAACAGGGGCAGAAAAGTGACACACAGACAAAAAGTAAGTTGCCCCTGCCGTCTCGGAGGCCTACGCACGTCCCTGGTCAATTTCCGTGGATAATTTGAGATTTTATGTTGAAAAATATAACTCGAACCTTTTAAGTCGCCTACTGCTCTAGACAAAATAATTTATAAAGCAATGTTAGTGAAATTTAATTTTCCCGATGATCGTGGAATCCAGTAAAAATTCCTGAAAACCAAAGCATTTTTTTTTCATGGCCTATCGTACCTTTTTGTTTATTTTCAGCTCTCTGTTGCTATGATTTGAAAAACCCAAAGGATGATGCTGAAGTCCAGAAAGCCATCCGAGCCGCTATCATGAGCAAACAGTACGGCAATGAAGATTTTATTTCCAAATTAATTGCGAAGGCTTGTGGTAAGTATCGCTTTCGTACATTTACTGGAATCAAGTCTCCAAACAAAATACAGTACATCTCTCAGTCCATTGCAAAGCCGCTGATAGAATATCTTCCATTGTATTTGACTGTCATCCCCCACTTAGGAATCTATCTTCTGGGTTGAATAAAGTTTTATCATGCGGTTAGAAACACTTTAACCGAATGACATTTTTTGAATATCCTTGTACGACTTCTTGGGGCATTAAAGTGGGTGATGGTTTGTAGAAACATGGAAAACGAAAATGCCTTAACACAAGCCGCAGCCCAATGAACAGCAGCAATCTTGACTGGAAGAATAGATCGCAATGGATATCCATGGTAGGGAGAGAGACAACACCAGACTAAGAATGGCTTAATGAACACCTTAAAGACCGACACTTAGTCTCATTGTCTCAACGATTCACCATAGCCATCGGTCTGTAAGCAGCAGTAATTTTGCTCCAGTGTAGGGTTGACTAGAAGTTACCTGTTAACAGGGGTGTGCGATACTACGAATTTCGATACTTTTTCCGATACTGTCTTGGTATCGGTAGTGGTATCGAATATCCAAAACTTGGTATCGATTTTCGGTAGTATCGAAGGTATCGAAAAAGTATCATTAGTTTAAAAAGTATTGCAGTATTAAGAGAATATCGAAGAGGTTTTGGCACAGAAAATTAATTTCAAGCATTTACATCGTTGTAGATCGTTGTGCATCGTTGTAGATTTGTCACTGATAGGCCTAATGTTTAGTAGCAGCAGCAGCAGCAATTTCACCTTGGGTTTCACACGTTTTAATGGGCCACCTACCTATTGCCTCTCTGTGAGTGCAACCCACACCAAATAAATCTTATAATCCCAAGAACAATGGTGATTACTAGAAAAGAATACGTTACAGTTGATTGCTGACTGTTTATGGCTAAGACTTTATTATTACAACGTTGTTTATTACAGCGTTTTACTCCAACTTGAACATGAGCAGCCATCTGAAATGGAAGAGTGTAATGCATGATGGGTATTTTCCGTAAAAATAAAAGTAACTAATTTGTTAAACTGAATTGAATTTTTTTTTTAATTAAAGTGAATATTTTGTGTTAGGTTATAAATTTTAAAAAATATTTTATTTATATTTGTATACATAATTTTTTTTATTATTTCCTGAAAGCAAAGATCCTTAGGCATTTTAGCATCACTAAGCATTAGGCATGCATCCTGGCAGCAACAATCCTATGCAACTATCTTCTTTTAAACTTAAATTGATTTTTTTTTTTATTAAACTGGATATGTTTGTGTTATTAAATTACAAATATTAAATTCAAATATATTTTCATACATAAACTTAATATGATTTTATAAAATGTATACTTAAAAAATACACCAGCCAGAAAGCCAATCAAATTAAACAAGCGTGCAAGTAATAAAAACAAACAAACCCATTCGATGCTTTCTTTCTTAATTACATATAATATGTAAGGCCGGGAAAAAAAATAAGTTTGGTTCTCGGGCATTTCGAAGGTCGAAAAAGGACCAGGCCACCCTGCTTTTTATTTTATTATTTATTTTCAAAATGCTATGAAAATGCTCCACATTTTTCTTTAACCTTTTAAGCAGTATGAATGTATATATGCGTCCAAAAAAAATCATCCGCCAAAATATCGAAATGCGAAACGCTGA
>JAHWFP010258740.1:1060-45944 GCA_023313725.1 Lithobius niger | reverse complement strand
CGTCCAAAAAAAATCATCCGCCAAAATATCGAAATGCGAAACGCTGAAATTCCTGACATGATGTGCATCGATTTCTTTAAAAAAAAAAAAAAAACGTAGTTACCAATATCTACAATTTTATTAAAAGCACTTTAGTTGAGTGTAGACTCACTAAAAACTGCAAAAATGCCTTTCTCATTCTTTTTTCCTAAGTTAAAAAGCAGAAAATTGGTCATTTTTGATCAGTGGGAGCGGTCGAATTATTTGACTGGGCGCTGCCATCTTGTATTAGTTGGAAAGCTGGAATTCCCCTGAATCTAGGCTTCTCAACATATGTTCTCGGTGGCCATTTGGCATTGGCCAATCAGGCGAATTGTAGTAGGCCGTTTCTGGTCGTTTCAGGCTAACTTTCCAAAGCATTTGAAAATCGCGTTCCATTATTGGCTGGTTGGCACCACGTGACCGATTTTGCGTGCTCTCATCGGCTGATGCGCGATTTCAACAGGGACGCCGCCGATCGCTTCGGATTTCACGTGAGCGCTTGACAAGTGTTTTAGTTCGTCATTGCTAATCACAAGAAAGATGCTGTTTCACAGCATTAAAAAATTAAATCAGCAGTCACGATGCAAAACTAAAATGGAAAAGGAGCCTATAAACCTTCACACTATTGCTTATCAGGTGGGAGCAACGATTTTTAGCCTAACTAACGCTGACTTTCGGACGCGTTTTTGTCAACACGGAGATTTTCGATTTTCATTACCGCCCGTAATTAAAAAAACAACAACGGTTCTCCGAAACTATTAAAGCCATTTGTCCGCTTTTTTCCGTGCATTTTAATGAATATCTGTTGCGTGCGTGTGTTTGAAATAATTGTGTCCAATAATTTTTGCAATAATATTTCGTTAGTGCCTCACTCCACGGGTAACGACGTAAGACGAATGAAATAAAAAGCGATTGACCCGCATGATTTTTCGGGACCCGCCCGCGCCCGAGAACCGAACAATTTTTTTTTCCCGGCCTAATTTGTTCTATATTGCTTTTTTTGTAATAGTAAATTCCATGTAGCCTAGTCAGTTTAGTTATAAATTTCCATGCTGAACAGTTGTCGGTACTACATTAATTACAATTGAGAATTTTTTTCATTAATACTAATAGGCCTTTATGTAAACTTTTAAGGTTAATTTTTTAACGTAACAAACAAGTTCAGCTTAACGTTATTGTCATATGAAATATTTCTGTCTGAACGGTAATTGTAATGAAGGAATAAAGGATGCTACGAATGAAGTCATTTGACTTTCTATTCCTACTGCTTTCTTTAAAGAGGTATCTGTATCGAAAAAAGCATCGGTATCGAGAAAATATCAGTATCGAGAAAGTACCGGTATCGAGAAAGTGTCACGATACCGATACTCAGATCAATAAAGTACTGGTATCGGTATCGAATTAAAAAACCTGGTATCGCACACCCTTGCCTGTTAAACATACTCCTTTACTTCCTTTACTTTTATTTATGAGTTTTACCGTCTTTTACCTTACTTAATTTACGTTTGGGAGTAGTTGTCGTGTAAGTAGTTAAGGGCAGTTTCACAGTTTAACTTGCAAGTTCTGGTTTATTTATAGAAAATACCAATTGCTATTTTGTGGCCCAGTGTAAAACATAAGTCAGCATAGAACGTGTCTGATAGTCGACTCGTAGATGATGGCACATCTCGGTTTAAAGTTGTCTGCAAACTTGAGTTGTCCACTGGTTAATGGGTTATAAGTGAGGTCAAAAACAAGGTGAAAAGATTCCAGAGACATGCTTCAAAGTGGGTCATTGGTTGAACCAACCTTTCATAGAGCGAACGCTTACGAAGACTCCAACTTTCCGTTATATGACGTATAGACTTATTTGCGAAGTTCTTATCTACGCAGATAAGTCTACTAATGGTAAGATAAGTTCTCTTCGTCACTAATGACTTGCAGAACAAAAACCACAGTACTAAAGTCTGTGACTTTTTGGGCGACCAGCTCCTAACTGATGGGGGGTCCATCAGGTTGTGCCTGCCACCATATGGACTAGATCTACTGTAATTGCTAAAATTTACAGTTGAGGCCATGCAAAGTTGAAAAAATGATTCTCAAGCACCGCCGCATCACCTAAAAAGCCCCCGTCATTATTTTTTTATTATTCTGGTTTCTTTGGTTTGTTATTTGCTCTGAATGAGGCACTAATGAAATATTTATTTTTGCGAAAAGTATTTGACACGATGTTCTAAAACTAGCTATGTGCACGCAACATGTATTAAAATGCACAGAAATAAATAGGATAAATGGCTTCAATAGTTTTGGAGAACCATTTCATAAAATTACGGCCGGTAATGAACTAAAAATTGAAATTTCCATGTTGGAAAAACTCGTCCGAAAGTCGGTGTTAGTTAGGCTACAAAACGTTGTTCCCACCTGATAAGCAATAGTGTGAAGGTTTATAGGCTGCTTTTCCGTTTTAGTTTTGCATCTTAGCTGCTGATTTAATTTTTTAATGCAGTGAAACTTCATCTTTCTCGTAATTTTCAACGACGGACTGAACGCAAACGCTCATGTGAAATCCGAAGCGCGCCATGGCAACCATTGTAAAATCGCTTGTCAGCCAATGAGAGCACTCCAATCGGTCACGTGGTGTCAACTGGCCAATGAGGGAAAGCATCTTCAACTGCTTTGGAAAGGCAGCTTGAGACAGCCAGAAACAGCTTCTTATATTCCGTCTGATTGGCTAATGCCAAATGGCCATCGAGAAAATATGTTGAGAGACCTAGATAGAGAGGAATTCCAGTTTTTCAATGAATCCTAAATGGCAGCGTCCAGTGAAATGGTTCAGTCGCCACCGCTGATCGAAAGTGACCAATTTTTTGCTTTCTAACTTTTGGAAAAACGAATGAACACGACTTTAGCAGTTTTTAGGGAAACTACACACAACGAAAGTGCTATTTATAAAATTATAGACATCGGGAACAACATTTTATTTACAGAAATCGATGCACAACGTAGGTAGTGAATTTCAGCTTTTCTCATGTCGATATTTTGGCTGAAAATTGCATTTTTCGACCCGCACTTCTTCTTAAAAACTACGACGTATATATACGTCGTTACCCATTTGGGCCACAACGTAGCAGACGTATATATATACATTCATACTGCTTAAAGGGATAAGAAAGTGTTCGTAAAAACAAATTTATCATTGTTTATGTACAGTAAGCTTGAAGTACCTTACCACTGATAAACCTCGAGAAAGGTGCAAATGCTAAAGGCATTTATGCAACCTGCAATGTTTGTTTTGAAAATAAGCCTTAAGCTACAAAACGCAAAGGCAACCCGTGGCAAAATGAAGCCAACAATAAAAAAAAAAAGTAGACGCAATACGTGTATGCTTTAGGCTTAATAAAAGTTAACTTCCAATGAAAACTAACTTCAGAGCGCAAAAATTTTTTTTTTCTCTTATGCTACCTCAAAATGCATGAAAATTACGAAAAAAAAAAAAAGCCTCATCCCTCATCGATTTTTCAACTGTGTGTGCCCGAGAACCATTTTTTTTTTAACTTTGCATGGCCTAATGTAATGTATATTTTCTAGGGCTGTACCGAACCGAACAAACCGAACCGAACATGGCCGAACAGAGGGTGTTCGGTTCGGTTCGGTGTTCGGTCTTTCAAATGCAAAATACCAAACCGAACATATTTTCACTTCTAATCAACGGATTTTGATGTTTGAATACACCATTTTGAAGGTTTTTTTGCCAGCTTTCTGTTGGTCCAAACCACAAGTTCCTAGCTCTAACGGTTCAGAAGTTATAAGGGAAAATGTAAAAGTAGTGGATATTTTTTTATGTTTAAACAGAGTTTCAACATCTACGGACTTACAAGTCTATGTGAAAATACCTACATTTGTTAAGAAACTTGCGCTTTGCTGAATCTTTGTGAACTGAGTTCTTTTACATTTTAGTTTAAGATTGGTTTGGTACATTTTGTTCGGTTCGGATGTGTTCGGTGTTCGGCTTTTTTAAGATTTGTTCGGTTTGGTTCGGTTCGGCTGAATAATTCTCGTTCGGTACAGCCTTAATATTTTCGTAGTAATAGCAAGAGAGAATTGTCGGAATAAAAGATGACTTGTGACACTTGTTAAATGCTTGTGTATTATTGGAGGGAAGTGCTGGTCTGCACTTCGGGGTTAGCGAGCTGGTTAATTTAAGCTCTAGGGAGAAAAGTGTTTGAAAATAAAAATGGTAAAATTTGCAGTTTATGTATACAGTTAAACCTCATTATAACGATATCATAAGGTCCTTGGAAATACACTGTTTTATCAGGTTTATTGTTATAAAAATCACTTTTGCATGCATTATTGGTTGAAGAGCCTCAAAATTAGCATTGTTATAACAGGTTTATTGTTATAACGAGGTTTAACTGTATTTTCGTTCATATAATAGAAACAGAATTTAGCCGCTAGCCAGCAATTTGTTCCTTTTACGGTGAATCGCGGAGAATTTAGATGAGGAACGATGTAATAAACTAATTACTTAATGAATAAATGAGAATAAAGGCTTGGTGTTTAATGCTAAATTGAATCCAGATAATGCATGTTGGTTATTGCATAATCTCTGAATTTTCTTGTGATTTAGTAAACCCCTTCCTGGGTAGAAGTCAGATTAGTGTTGGGTTTAAGGGACGTAAGCTAGGAAAAATTGGTTACGTTGGGTTTAACTCCTCCTGTTTGTTTGCTAAATTAATTGATGACGACCCAAGGGTGTTGAACGGGTAATTTTACCGTTTTGTCACTTTTGACAAGAGAAATTGTTTGATTGGAAATACATTTGTCCGTGCGAAAGTAACCCTTACCTAAATGGATAGGGTCTGGGGAGCAGTTCTATTGTAAAGTTGCCTAAAGCTGAAGGATCACACATGACATAAAATTATTTTCAGATGTATACAGTATTTTTTCGTAGCCTTCCTAGCTTGATCGCGTAAACTCATAACCTGTTATCCATAATTCTTCTGTAACTTGAATTCTAACACTGTTGTTCCGTATTTTTCAGTGTCTGTTTTACCCGAGTCAGGATCATTCAACGTTGATAGCGTAAGGGTGTGCAAAATTTTGGTAAGTCGTTTACTTGTTTCATTGTTATTGGTTAGATGCAGTTTTCGTTCAACTGTGTAATGCATTATATTTGTTACTAACTTTCAGGGTTCAGGTCTCTTCAAGTCTGAAGTTTTGCAAGGTATGGTCTTCAAAAGACAAGTTGAAGGAACCATCAATAAAATATCGGATGCAAAAATTGCAATTTACTCATGTCCGATTGACTCGATACAGACAGAAACAAAGGTATGTCCTTATTTTAAATTTGCACGGTTCGAAATGGTTTTGAGTGTTTTTTTTTTTTAGAGATTAAACTAGGGGCTATACTTTGTTCCACATTATGTTTTCAGAAAAGTGACTGTATGACGCCACGTTTTCTTTTACTACGAGTGCAAAAATCCGTTAACATCCCACTCGTAGGCTCTAACAGTAACTGTGAACAATCTACAATTTAGTGTGATATCCACATGTTTTTGCACTCTTAGTGTTGTCAAACGAGTTGTCATCCAGTCGGTTTTCTGAAAACATAATGTGGAACAAACTATAGTCACGGCTCTGCCTGTGATCGCTGTATCTCCATTTCATGGCTATAGTCTTGCTGTCGTTCTTCCTCATTCATAATTGTGATCTAAACAAAAGTGGAAAACAAGCCGAATTGCAAAAATAGTACACAAGAAATAACATAGTGTAGTAACCCATTTTTATGCCCTTACGTTTCGTCTCTAGTGGCATGACCCAAATTCGAACTGGTGACCTTGTCTGTTCCCGGATCACTGATAGATATAACACTTTTATTGACGTACCCACTCCTCCACCGGTATAAAGATGACTCACCGATCCCATTACTCAGAAGTGAGTTATCTTTATTGCGGTGGAGGAGTGGGTACGTCGATAAATGGGTAAACAATCTTAACGACTGATTAAATAAATATACATAAATTGCTGTAAATTATGTAAAGGAAACAGTCAATAAGTTAAAATTATACATTAGAAATAACAGAGTACAATAAGCTACCTTTATACACTTAATCCACTTAAGTTTCATTGGAGTGGCATGACCTGGGTTCGAACTGGCAACTCAATCCGTCCCCCGGTCAATGACATAACACCTGCATCGATATGTCTACTCCTCTACCGGCATAAAAATGACTGACTGATCCCATTACTAAGATCACAGAAGTGGGTCATTTGTATGCCGGTGGAAGAGTAGTCCTATCGACACAGGTGTTATAAGTGATCGGGGGACACATTGAGTTGCCAGTTCGAACCCTGGTCATGCCATTCTGATGAACATTAAGTGCATAAAGATGGTTTATTGTACTGTTAATTTTAATGTGTAATTTTAACCTGTTGACTGTTTCCTTTACATGATTATGATTTATAGCAATTTGTGTATACAGTCAAACCTCATTATAACAATACTTCTTATGACAATTAACCTGTTATAACAATGCTATTTTCGAGGTTCTTTTAAGCAGCAATACATGTACAGGCATGAGAAATTTCAGCGAATAGCAAGTATTCAGCTTATTTTCAGAAAAATCCATCGTATTTTCTTTGCTCAAAAATACTTTTCAGCTTTTTTTGTTCAAGGCCACTCTCATGCCTGCATGTTATATACCTGATATAACATTTTTCTTTTCAAGGACCCTTGGACATCGTTATAAATAGGTGTCACTATTTGTTTAACCAATCGTTATGTTTGTTTACCAATGGTTACTTTCAATCGGTATTTCTGAAATTAAATGTTGTGCAAGTTAAAGGGTTTATGCTAACGGACACCGAATAAAAGTTATAAGATACTTTGCCCAAAAAGTGTAAAGTGTGATCATGTAATAATAATAAGTCTAGATTGTGAAATTTCCGAAGTTGCCAAAGTGGTCCCAAGTGCATGTTTCGTGTGCAGACTTTAGTGGTTTAATTATACAAAGTGGTTCCTAAAAAAAAGTAGTATAGTTTCTTCCTTGCTGAAACCAGTTCGATTTTGTGCTTTTAAGACAAAACCTCAGCACAGATGGAGAAGGTGTGCGGAGGTAAAGATCCTTAATGAAGTGCGGAACACGCAAGAAGGAGTATACCAGATCGCGTGTGGTGAATGCAAGGGAGGCGACATACATTGGAGAGACTCGAAAAAGTATGCATAAAAGGTTCGCACAACATATGGCTGATGTACTAAACCGAGTAGCAACCAGCAGTATTTCAAACCATTTTGAGCTGACGAAGCACAAAATTAATTGTGGGGCCACCGAAGCTCTGCTCATCTCAAATTCAAGGAGTGACAGACACCTAAGGGGTTTAGAATCCTTAGCGATTGAAGAACACGAAAGCTGCGACTGTGCTCTAATGAATTTGCAGGGACCCTCCAATCCCACAATTAGCTTCCTTATTAATATTGAGGTCGCGACGCAATTGCACCGGAAATGAAAGATAAGCCTTCACCTGCAGGAGGCTACGTTGGAATCCATTCAGCGCTAACAACAACATCAGCTAAGATGCGATTCAGGTGGGGGACATTTTACACTAGCCTGGAGAAGACAGATGAACTTATATTAAGCTGTCGAAAATTTGCGAGATTGGTGAATTATCAGACTGTTGGTATTTGTGCATCTCCTGTTTATGAAGAATGAATGTTAAAAGTGATCAACATCCAACAGTTAAACCTGATATTTACACTATGGATAAAATTCATTTTTGCAACTGCTCGATCTCAAATACTGAATATTAGTAATTTCAGCAAACTTTCGACAGTTTTGAAGAAAAGGTGTTTCACGAAAAACTTCGTTGAAGTTCGTACTGTGGAACGTGATGAAATTCCGAAAAAGTCAATTCACTAAAAATTCACGCACATTTCCACTAACTAGACACTTACTCCTATGTCCAGCAAATTTTCGACAACTAACTGTTGTCATCATAAAAAACCACTGATGAACATTCAAGGACCATCAAATCCTAACGTGAGCACTGAGCCACCTGGTTAACGGTGAACTGGAAAGAGAATTGAGTAGGCGATGGGAAATGAGAGAGCAGCAGGCAGACGTGCAACGGCCCGAAAAATGTAGTAGGCCACGATTACCGGCGAGTTCGAAAACGGCACTTGTAAACAACGTTGAAGCAAGATGTGATCAGGGACTAAATCAACCTTAAAAGCCTGATGATGACAACAGTTAGTTGTCGAAAATTTGCTGGACATAGTAAGTGTCTAGTTTGTGGAAATGTGCGTGAATCTTTAGTGAATTGACTTTTTCGAAAAGGTGTTTAAAACTGAAAAAAATCGCTAAGTATTGTTTACTAGTATTCGATATATGAGATTGTGCATTGCTAAATGAATTTTATCCCTAGTGTTTCTGAGAACTCTGAAGGTCATTTTAGCTACTTTAATGTGTTTAAACGTGAATATTTTGTATGTGCAACATTTTTTTTAAGTCTGAAAAATAGGATGCACCGAATACAAAATTTACCGAATATACAACCGAATACTTGAGTTGCCGAATACCGAATATATAACCGAATACTCATCTTACCAAATACCGAATATACAACCGAATAGTTAAACTGCCGAATACCGAATACCGAATTATTCGGTTCTGTGCCGAATAATGGCCGAATAGGCCGAATACTTGACCGAATACCTGTCATTTAAACATATTTGATCATTTTTTCCTTCTTTTAGAAATGTCAGAAGACAATTCCTCACAAACCAAAAAGTAAATGCTTAGCTAAACGTTCTTACATTCACACAATTACTTGAATTAATACTAAAAAATATTCGGCCGAATACCAACAAATCTTAACACTATTCGGCCAAAATCAGTATTCGGCCGAATACCGAATATCACTATTCAGCCAAAATCAGTATTCGGCCGAATACCGAATAGCACTATTCGGCCAAAATCAATATTCGGCCGAATACCGAATAGTTGAATTTTTGGCCGAATAGGCCGAATACCGAATAATTACCGAATATTCGGTGCATCCCTACTGAAAAAAAAATTCAAGTTAGTACATGTTATTTGAAATTTTTGAGAAAGAGCTAAAAAAAAAGTGTCCCTAATTGAATTTTTTTTCTAGACTAAAAAATTTCAAGTTGTGCTTTTTATTTTATCACCCTGTACAGATTGCATTTATTGGGTTTTACAATAGTAAATTACTGCATTATTATGAATGTTCGATGACAAATACATGATGAATAGCAACAAAAAGGCTGGCTACTTAGTGTGTCACTCTTTGAGCTTTACATCTCAAAGGAATGTGACCAGTTTAATAACAAAAAAAAAAAATGATTTCCTGATTGTCCGTAAAGCAAATGATTTTCTTAGTATGGTCAAGAGTGAGATAGGTGGTATGGTCTATATAAATGTATATGTTTTTGTATTGCCTTCGTGCTGTAGTTTTAATATGCTGGTCCATATATCTTGTAACCTTCATTGAAAATACTGTCTTACAGGGGACCGTCTTAATACACAATGCTGATGAATTAATGAAATTTAGCAGGGGTGAAGAAAGCCTATTAGAACAAGTAAGTTGCAACTCTTTACCTCATAACTCACTTCATATCTACAGGAATACGTTAATTTACTTGAAAGGACATACGATGAATGTAAACTAGAATGGTATAAGGCAAAAAAAAGTTTTGGGATATTGAAAATTAGCTGGACGTTGAGTGTGTCCTTGATGGGAATTTTTGTGTTTTGAAAATATTTTTTCCCTCAATTTCTATTAAAATGATTGTTTATAAGCATTCGTACCTGCTACCCCTTGCCATCTTGAACCCCTGCAAAAAAAATTAATGTAGCTCAATGTTCAGGTTAACTAAACTTAATTAGCAGTTGTCTCAATCAAAATTGTGGCTGCAGAGGGCAACGAACGACATCGCCTATGTTTAAAAAGCTTGTGATTGACAATTGAAAAGACTTTTTTTTGTTTTATACTAATGCTGTTCTAAATTGTAACCCTTTACGCACGATGATGATTTTAGGTGGAAGATTTTTTGTTATTGCTTTATTCATCACTACCTTCATTGCTTTTTGATGTAGCTTTAAATACTGACATAGACTAAAAGTTGATTTTGGTGAAGTTGCATTGTTGTAGTTTCAATTGTTGAGCTGTGTTGGTGAATTAAAAGTTGCATCTTGCTTTTTAAATTTGTAGCAAATTAAACTTATTGCGGACACGGGGTGCAACGTCGTCGTGTCTGGTGGGAAGTTTGGTGAAATGGCCCTGCATTACATGAACAAATACAACATAATGGGTGTGCGTCTTAATTCAAAGTTTGATCTCAGAAGGCTATGCAAGACAACGGGTGCAACTGCTCTTCCTCGACTGGTAAGTAGAAGTTACTGCAATTGACGACAATAGAGTGATTGTCTTAAATTAAGGTCTAATCAACGCGGCTGCACTGATAGCCATTTTTTGCTGGTCCGATCCGATCTGACTCTGAATTTCTTTTATAAAAATTAGATCTAAGCAAACTTTGTCTTTACCAGCTTAATTTACTGATGAAAGGAATTGCCTATGAAAATTCCGTTTCATGATGTCGTTAGTAAATATTAAGGCTGTACCGAACCGAACAAACCGAACCGAACATGGCCGAACAGAGGGTGTTCGGTTCGGTTCGGTGTTCGTTCTTTCAAACGCAAAATACCAAACCGAACATATTTTCCCTTCTAATCGACAGATTTTGAATACACCATTTTGAAGGTTTTTTCGCCAGCTTTCCGTTAGTTCAAACCCCAAGTTCCTAGCTCTAACGGTTCAGAAGTTATAAGGGAAAATGTAGAATTAGTGAAGAATTTTTCAAGTTTAAACAAGAGTTTCAACATCTATGGACTGACAAGTCCATGTGAAAATACCTACATTTGTTAAGAAACATGTGCTTTGATGAATCTTTGTGAACTGAGTTCTTCTACATTTTAGTTTAAGACAGATTGGTTTGGTACATTTTTGTTCGGTGTTCGGCTTATTTAAGGTTTGTTCGGTTTGGTTCGGTTCGGCTGAAAAATTCTCTTTCGGTACAGCCTTAGTAAATATCTTGCTTTCTTAGTATGTCGTTTGGCATTTAATATTTTTTTAAATAACTGCAGAATGACGTGAGCTAAGGCCTTGAAATTAGGACTACTCAAAAGCTCTTGAAACCCATTTGTGGTGTATTGAACGTCGAAATCGGTCAGTTTTTGGTAAAATTATCGAAAAAATGAGGTTTGACCTACTAGGGGTAACACGATAATCGATTTTTTTTTTAAACGCATTTTTTGTTGATTATCGTATCTCATTTTTTCTGACTTATTGAATTATCGTGCATATCCCAAAGGTTAAATTGGAATATCTCGGAAACGGTAATGGCTAGAAACAAGTGGTTTGCGGCGTTGCATGTGGAATTACAAGGGCTCTCCAACCGAGTGTGCAATATTGTTGCTAGCCACTTAAGGTGATTGGCAGGGGTGTGCGATACTATCGAATTTCGATACTTTTTCCGATACTTTATTGGTATCGTTAGTGGTATCGAAATTCAAAACTTGGTATCGAATTTTCGGTAGTATCGAAGGTATCGAAAAAGTATCGTTTTTTTTTTACATACTGCAGTAGTAAGAGAATACCTTAGAGGTTTTGGAACAGAAAATTAATTTATAGAGTTTACATCGTTGTAGATCTGTGAACGATAGGCCTAACTAACGTTTAGTTGCCTAAGAAAACAGCAGTTTCACTCTTTTTAATGGGCCACCTACCTATTCACTCTTTGTTTGTGAGAGTAATCTGCACCAAATAAATCGTATAATCCCAAGAAGAATGGTGATTACGGGAACAGAATAAGTTACAGTTGATTGCTGACTGTTTATGGAAGCCAAGACTATTATAACGGACGGTTGCTGGTGTACATCGTTGTAGATCTGTGACCGATAGGCCTAACAAAAGCAGCAGTTTCATTCGTTTTTAATGGGCCACCTACCTATTGACTCTTTATGAGAGTAATCTGCACCAAATAAATCATAAAATCCCAAGAAGAATGGTGATTACTGGAACAGAATACGTTACAATTGATTGCTGACTGTTTATGGAAGCCAAGACTTTATTATTATAACGTTGCTGGTCTCTGTTGTTGAGCATCGTTTTAGTGCAACTGAATCATGAGCAGCCATCTTGCACAATGCATGATGGGTACTTTTCCGTAAAAATAAAAGTAACTAATTTGTTTTAAACTTACTTAAAAATTTTAAAAATAAACTGAATCTTTTGTACAAATAAATTATAAATTAAAAATATTTTATTTATATTTGTACATAAATAAAAATATATAAATTCCGGAAAGCAAAGATCTTCAGGCATGTTAGCTTCACTAAGCATTAGGCATAGATCCTGACAGCAACAATCCTTTGTAACTATCTTGTTTTAAACTAAAATTTCATTTAATTTTTTTATTAAGCTGGATATGTTTGTGTCATTAAGTTACAAATATTAAATTCATATATATTTTCATACATAAATTTAATATGATTTTATAAAATATATATTTAAAAAATGTACTGTTAGTGAAGAAATCCAGAAAGCCTATCAAAGTAAAAAAAAAAAAAAAAACCCATTTGATGCTTTGTTTCATAATTACATAATTATAATATATAATTTTTTCTGTGAACGGCAATTGTAATGAAGGATATAGGAAGCTACAGATGAACTCATTTGAATTTGTTTATTCCTACTGCTTTCTTAAAAAAGGTATCAGTATCGAAAAAAGTATCGGTATCGAAAAAGTATTAGTAGTATCGAAAAAGTATCAGTATCGAGAAAGTATCGGTATCGAGAAAGTATCGGTATCGAAAAAGTATCGCGATACCGATACTCAGATTAATAAAGTATTGGTATCGGTATCGATTTGAAAAACCTGGTATCGCACACCCCTGGTGATTGGAGAGTAAGTTTAATGCAAACAATATTTAAGCATCAAGTTGCTGCACAACTGCTAAATTGCTTCTACGTGACGAGGAAGTGATGGACAATGGCAAGTGCATTTTCATGTCTACTGGCCGAATAGCGAGTGCCACACCAAATAGCAAGTGCCAGGCAATTCACATTTGTGAAGGTTGCACTGTAGGCTTCAACTAAGGTTTTTTTTAATTAACAAGATTAAAATGGTTATTCCAGCCTCAAAATTTGTTTTATCAAGATTTTATTCGCGATAATTTTAAAAAATGTTATTGGAATAAAAAAAATGTGTATTGTGCCATCCCTATGTCCTACAGCTGAGGGCAACACCGATTCTTTTGCATACCGTCGTTTCATGCTACTGTGCTCACTACTCTGCCTTTAAAATAAAATTTAAAACAACTGTTCAGAGACTTGTATATTTATCAAAGTTCCTTAACAAATTCATTGCAGTTACGTTAACTTGGATTTATGAGTGAACAGATGTGGAAACTCTTGTTTGACCAAAATGAAATCTGTACTTTTTCTTTTTCCCCTCACACAGTTCGAACTGGTAACTCTTATTATTTAAAACACTACATGCAATGGATTTTAATTATTTTTTTGTATTTAAGGTTTCAGTTGTCTAGAACTGTGCCGTATTGCATAAAGTTTCAAAATTTCAAATTACGTTTGAATGTTATCAATGAAACTGCGCTATAAGGAAGTACTGTAAAAAAGCACCTCTGTGAGTTTCGTTACCCGTGCCATTAACTCACATGTTGTGCTACACAAAGTTACACTTTAGGTTTACAGTTAGGTGCCTTAAATTAGGGCGGGTAACAATTTATGTCTGAATCTTCTTCTAACCTGTTAAATTCATATTTTCACCAATTTTTTTTTTTTTACCAATTTTGACATTTCAATACAGTATATCATTTTGACGAGGTTGAAACTAGTTTTTCAGTGGTGCAATTTTCAAGTCTTTTGCTCCAACTACTTTTTAGTTTGGCAAAAACTAAAAAGAAACATTAAATACTATATGACATAAATAACATATTTACAAAATTTCTTTAGACTGAATACGTACTCTTCAGCTTTGTGGCGAAGAAATGTAGTCAGTTAAATAAAATAAAATGCCTGGTTTCCTGATGCTTAAATTTACAATCTCTGCCAGTAAACCAATCAGTATCTTTTTACGTTGTCTTAGCCAGTTGTCTAGTTTAGTGCAATTTTGGTACAGTATTGCTGTACGTATGTCATGAGAACCAAAATTCCTGAAGGTTTCATTCGCTTCCAACTGAGGCCGTAATGCTAGAAGGCAAGAGGAACAATTTTGCTAGATATTTACAAGTGGAATTCCTAGGATGTATTTGCCTCAATCGACATAAGTACAAAGCATTACAGGCCCTTCACTTTCTGAAAATGTTGGGAGTTGCTGGGATCAGGCTCGAGCACATGACCTTCTGACACACACACATCATGTTAGCTGCTAGGCCACCTTGCTCCAAAGAACCAATATACCATACGACTGCCTCCTAGTTTCACTTAGTTAATTAGTCCTTAATTTGTAGTTCAAGTCGAACCTTTATTTTCAGACACCTCCTACGCCAGAGGAAATGGGCCACGCCGATCAAGTATTTGTAGATGAAGTCGGAGACACGTCGGTCGTTGTCTTTAAATTAGGTAAAATATTAGAGCGTACAATTTTATTTTGAGAAGGTGTTGTGATTTTTGTTTTGTGGACGTATTTGTTGCCTATTTGTTGCAGAAGGTAAAGGATCTCGTATCGCAACAATTGTGATTCGGGGCTCAACTGATAATATGATGGATGACATTGAACGTGCCGTTGACGATGGCGTGAATACTTATAAGGGATTGACTAGGGTATGTATTCCGATGCACGTTCTTCTTAAAAAAAACTTGTAATTACTTCGTTTCAGTTGAATATAAGATGCAGTAGTGCCATTACTGGAGTAGATTGGTTGCCGATAGTTCCAGGATTGGTATCCGCAGCTTTCCAATACTGTAAAGTACGGATATCTCAGTGGCCGCTCTAGTTAAGACACATATTTCCGAAACTGATTGCTAACTATAGACAAGGACTTGTAAGGGCCTCTATAATACTAGAGCTAATTTTGCGGTGCATTTTGTTGTGATGAGAATTTTCGTTTTCTTTCCGCAAAACGAGGACCATGGTCGACTTACACTTAAAAGACCCCGGCAAATCGAAAGCGAAACTGAATTACACTGATAATTCCCCTGCAAATCAAAAGTGAAGCCCAAAGCGAAATCACTTCGGAGAATTGTTTTGTGGAAAGAAAAACAAAAATTCTCTAACCGAATTCCACTCGTGCTTCTATGAAATTTATAATTTGTGTGTTTTAGCACACAACTCCTTTCCAACAAATTTCCCGAGACCGAAGTCTGGAAAGGTTTTTCGTGCTAAAACATGCAAATTATCGATTTCATTGAATCACTTGTGGTATTATAGCCGAAAATACAATTTTGTGGGATTTCATTGCAATTTGCAGTTATGATTTGGCAGTCGAAATTAGACAACCAGATCATATTTTCTAGTATGTTAATTAAATTTATAACAAAAATCCAACGCAGAATGAAAATTTTGGGTGCTCAACATTGCGATTGCCGTCAAATTTTCTAACCCAATTTAGAGAAACTAATTAGGACAAAATTATCGTCTTAATATTCGGGCCAGTACCTTAATTAGTAATTGGTAGCTTGGCAAGTTTTGTATCGCATGCAATCAAGTCGAGCTACTCTCGTTTCCCGAGATAGGCACGATTAGTTAATACAGGGTTCCCACCATCATGGAAAACCTAGGAATCTCGGGGAATTTAAAATAAGTTTAAAACTCGCAGAACTCATGGAATTCTCTGATTTTTTTTACGAAAAACCTGGAAAACTCGGGGGGGGCCCCCAATTAAGATTTTAAATAATGTATTTCCCTTCCAAAAGCTTCAGCCTTCTTAACACAAAACTTGTAAAATGTATGAAAAAAATTCCTTCCTAAAATTACAGTAAATAGCCTGGAAAATGACTTCATCTACTCTGGAAAACTCAGGGAAACTGATTCAATATTTTGGTGGGAACTCAGTAGTAGCGGATGTAGAATCATTTCACACTTCCACTGAGAAACCGAATTTGGATCATCCATAAGATATTTTCAAGCTGAAGGCATATATATTCGAATAAAATACAATGCTTCTAGAATACTGTAAATCGCTGGAAATAATATTAAGGAAAAATTGAAAATTAGTCAATAGCGAAAATCATACACTAGAAATAACGTAGTTCAGTAAACCACCTTTATGCACTTAAGTTTCGTCAGAGTGGCATGACCCGGATTCGAACCGGCTACCCAGTTCGCCCCCAGATCACTTACATAGCGCCTTAATCGCTATGGCCACATCATCCACTGGCATAACGGGTTCAGCGTGTTATCTTTATGCCAGTGGAGGATGTGGCCATAGCGATTAAGGCGCTATGCTAGTGATCAGGGGGCGAACTGGGTTGCCGGTTCGAATCCGGGTCATGCCACTCCAACGAAACGTAAGTGCATAAAGTTGGCCTACTGAACTACGTTATTTCTAGTGTATGATTTTCGCTATTGGTTAATTTTCAATTTTCCTTAATTTTAGAATTCTGTAACGTAGCCCAGTCTTAGGCTATGGACTAATCATTGTTGTAGCGAAACTTTTTTTCTTTTTCTTGATAATGCTTGATAACTCGGCTCAGTAAGCAAGTCATTTTGAAAATAATCTGTTTGGCATGGGCTCAGTAAGAAAAATTGCTCACTTAGTACAGCCTTAAAAATACCGTAGCGGTTTTTACTCTGAAAGCTCATATCTAAAAAATGTCAGTCCTAAATTTAACGCATAATTTCAGATTACAGGAATCTCACCAGATTCTTGCGAATTTTCAACAGACAGTATTCGTCCGTCTTCATCAGGCACTAAGAGAATTTGTAGAGGTTGTAACTACATCGTTTTGGACATCGTGATTCGAAACCGGCGCTCGGCGTCCGGTTTCGAATCGCGATGTCCAAAACGATGTAGGTACAACCTCTACAAATTCTCTTAGTGCCTGACGAAGACGGACGAATACTATCTGTTGAAAATTTGCAAGATACTGGTGAGAAATCCCCTTAAATCGACGCTTATTTTCACAATCACAGGAAAAACAACAAATTTCTGCAAATTTTCGATAGTCAGCAGTCCTGGAGGTGGAATGGCTCAGGCGACTATCATCTTCAGGCTCCACAACAACACAGATCACTACTTCGTAATGACCGTTCGTCTGCTTCGAATATTGGGCGCGGCCTCCGGTATTTGTTGGGCACGTTGCGAATCTGGAGCGCGGTTGCCGTTATTCGTTGGGTTTGTCGCCCATTTCTCACGCAGCCGGCGATCGAGTTCTCCACGCATTAGAAACTGAATTCCAGGGTTTGAGGGTCCCTGGATATTCATCAGCACAGCCTTCTCTCGGTTGTGGTGTTGAATAGCCAGGGATTCAAGACTTCTCAGATGTATATCACTTCTCGAATTTGAGACTAGGAGCGTTTTTGTTCCTTCCCAATCTATATTGTGTCGAGTTTCCATGTGGTGGACTGCAATGCTGTTCGTTCTAACTTTATTCCTAGCATCGGCCATGTGCTGTTTGACACGGGTCCTAATTCCTTTCCTTGTCTCACCTACGTAGAAGTCTTGAATCCCTGGCTATTCAACACCACAACCGAGAGAAGGCTGTGCTGATGAATATCCAGGGACCCTCAAACCCTGGAATTCAGTTTCTAATGCGTGGAGAACTCGATCGCCGGCTGCGTGAGAAATGGGCGACAAACCCAACGAATAACGGCAACCGCGCTCCAGATTCGCAACGTGCCCAACAAATACCGAAGGCCGCGCCCAATATTCGAAGCAGACGAACGGTCGTTACGAAGTAGTGATCTGTGTTGTTGTGGAGCCTGAAGATGATAGTCGCCTGAGCCATTCCATCTCCAGGACTGCTGACTATCGAAAATTTGCGGAAATTTGTTGTTTTTCCTGTGATTGTGAAAATAAGCGTCGATTTAAGGTGATTTGTCAACTTTAAAATGAATTTTCACAGTAGACCATGTGACATTTTCGAATCTGGTGAGATTCCTGTAATCTGGAATTGTGCGTTAAATTCAGGACTGACATTTTTTAGCACAGCCTTATTCAGTACATTCAAGTACTGAGCCCAACCATTAAAATATCATGTCATTGCGTAAGCTACTGAGCCATATGAAAAAATAATTTCAAAGGGATGCAGTTACTGGACTGAAATTTACAATTAAAGTACAATTACAGTCACTTACAATTTGTAATTATCGAATAGTACTCAAAATTATACTTTTCTTGTCAGAAATAAAAGTTACTTTTGAATTTCTCCTTGGCAGGATGGGAGATTTCTACCGGGAGCCGGTGCAGTGGAAATTGAGTTAGCCAAACTGATTTCGTCTTATGGTGATGTAAGTATAAAATGATTTGCAGAGTTTGTATGCTAGCTGGAATTTTAAAAACGTCATAAAATTTACCTTGAAAGGTGGAAGACATCGTAGCAAATTACACACACAAAATTTCAAGATAGAAGGAAGATATTCCAACAGTACTATATCAGGAAATTTTCAATAGTCACTTCACCGGAGTTGTAAAACCCATCCGACTCTGTTCATCAGGCTCACAAACGACAACGAAAAAATCCATGTCAAGCAGTCGTCTGCTGTGTCGAGGATTTTCCGTTGACGTTTGTGAGCCTGATGAAGATAGTTGGCTGGGTTTTACTTCTGCAGTTAACTGACTATCGAAAATTTGCTGATATTGTCCTGTTGGAATATCTTCTTGCTTGAAATTTTGTGTGTATAATTTGCTATGCTTGCTGGAAAAGTGTGGAATTTAGTTATGCCTTTTTCCAGGTTTTGAAATGTATGGAATTCGGACAGATAATCATAATAGTCAATATAAGGCTGCAAATGCCTGGAATTTACTGATGAATGTTTGATGAATAATCTAAACAGTATCTAAAGTAACGAACAAATTGAAAGTCTGGGTGTTTAGTATTCCTTTAGTGCTGTAATCAGTATTATCGTAGAAATCTTATGTGGATAACTGTCTTGGGAGGGAGGGAGGGGTTGTCCAGACAGTGATTTTTCTATGCATAAATTCCCTGGATGTGGATTTTATGTCGCAGAAATTAATAGATTTCCTGCTTTGGGGACTGTAGCTGTCATCCATCTCTTTAAATTTGATTTTGTTTGTTAGTCAATCTTTGCAATGCTTGCCTATGTTTTCAGACGTGTCCAGGGTTAGAACAATACGCCATAAAGAAGTTTGCTGAGGCTCTAGAGGTTTTTCCTAAGGCTTTAGCTGAAAATGCTGGCGTTAAGGTTAGTTTTTATTTTATAAGTGATACTCTATTGTCTCGTGTATACGCTGCACTCACCGATAAGACACCCAGGAAAAAAAGACTATCAATAAAAAATAAATTAGGCAAACCAAACCTTTTCTGCATAGTTCGTGACCTGTAAAGATGTAAAAATGTTAATATTGTAACTCGTCATTAGTCTTCATAAAATTAGCAGTAAGCAGCAATTTGTTTTATCCATTTGGCGAGTATGGCAAGTCCATTAAGTAGGGGGGGGGGGGGGTGAGAAAAAAGAGCGGGGGAAATGGCAGCTTAGGCACTTTGCAGTCATGGTGCGGTCCAGCACTCGATTTTTAAAACAACTGATGGCATTTTTATATACTGTACTACAGTAGAAGTAGATACATGTAGGCCTAAGTGTTAAGCTGAACATGTTTGAGGCGATACTGTATGACTTAACAAGACAAGGATTCTGTGTATTTCTGGAATTTCTGTATTACGAGCAAATTGTTCTTCCACAATGTCGTTGGAAGATCGTTGACTGTATTGGTTGAAATGGTATATATTAAAGGATGTCTCGTACGTTCTTATAGGTGAGTATTTGTCAAGGTTTTTCTTACAGCACTGCTGCAAAACTACAAAGTCTAGCATACTTGTACAACGAGTCCATTGTTGCATTGTTATCAGCCTTGTTGCAGCGACATTTGTCATGCATTCCACTGAACGGCACAGCACGCTCTTCTTCATGGTAGTAAGACTGCTCGGTTTGATAAGGCAACGGTTTCATTGTAACAGCTGTGCATCTTTACGAAATTAATGGACTGGTAAACAAAAGACACATTGCACAATTTGCAATAAATAATATGCAATGACATGCGATTTGCCAACCAGCGAGTCACGACTGTTCGTAAGAATGCGGTGGGTTGGGTAACCGCAGCGGCGGCTGAGGGGTGTAGTTCATCTTAATCGTTCTGGTTAAGAACAATGTATCGAAGCAACTGTCCTCTTTAGTTGTCTTTTTTTCCCCTCTGTAGGCAACGGAAGTGGTTTCAAAGTTGTACGCCGCTCACAATGAAGGAAAAAAGACTGTCGGCATTGACATTGAGGTAAGATATTAGTGACAACTTTGATTGTTGACGGTTGTTCACTGACGAATAGGAATTTGCTAGTAGGGATGTGCGATACTCGAAAAATTCGAGCCGAGCCGAGTATGAAACTTGTACTCGAACTCGGCTCGCTGCTCGCGTCCATACTCGAAAAACTCGAATTAGGCGAAAATGCGATAACTTCGTCAATTTTTGACCGATACTGACATTCCAATATACCAAATCGATCGTCTCGACGAGAGCTTTCCAGTGGTGCAGATTAAAAGTCAATAATTGAAACCATTTTCAAGTTATATCCTTAAAACTGGAAAACCGTGACCCACACAGTCAGCTAAGCACCATCTTTGTTTGTATTATCTTACCAAATTGAAGAGAAACTTGCAACAAAATATTTTCATCAAATACTCGAACTTGGCTCGATACTCGATTCTTCTGTTGCAAACTCGGCTCGCTCGAATTAAAATTTGTCTACTCGCACATCCCTATTTGCTAGGTAACTTCTGGGAACTTCAATGTGCTGCGGTAGATTAGAACAAGATTAGCACAAACCGAGTTTTTTGTTAACTTACCGTATTTACTCGAATCAATAAGTTTGTTTAAATTATTAACAAAAGCCAATTGTATGACAAACTTGTACACAACTATGGGATCCAGTCAAATAATAATAATTTCCAGCCAACCACAACTCAAACAAATAAAAAACGCTGCAAGCTTTCGGCTACCTAGCAGCGATCTACAGTTGTGCCGTAGTAAAGGGAAGGATTGGGGTGAGAAACCTCTAAATGGCTGCTAGTCAGCCAAAAGTTTGCACTGTTTTTATTTTGAGCCATGGTTGGGTGGAAGTTAAGTCTAAAAGCAAGACGCAAAGCCACAAAAATACTTAGACACACGACATTGTATTTAAAATAGTAGGCACATTAGATTCTCTTCCACAGAAATACTCCTCACTGTGTTACTTTATGGGGATGCCCCCCTTGACCACGGCACTTTTGAACTCTAATTACAGTAGCATAAGTTGCCTTTCACGATAATGCTCAAATAAAAAAAAATAATTACTTCTCAGTATTAGCGAATTTTCAACAGGCAGGTTGGCAGAAACTAGTTACGCTGTTCTTCTCCTGTCTTCATCAAGCACTCCTTGTGTGCTGCTTCTATTTATTGTTACTGCTCCAGCAACATCAACATAGTTACATCGCCATCACCATTTTTTTTTAATGGCGATCGCGGTGTGACTATGTTGATGTGGCTGCAGCCGTAATGTAAGTAGAAGAAAAACACGAGGAGAGCCTGATGAAGACAGGAAGACAAAAACAGCCCAACTAGTTTTTGTCAATCTGCCTGTCGAAAATTCGCAAATACTATTTATTTTTTGGGATTTGAGTGTCATCGTGAAAGTAACTTACAGTTCGAAAATCAAAGTAACATTGTGAGGTTTTCTAATTAATCCTTAATTAATGCAAATTAATGCAAATTAATTCACTTCCGGTGTCCCCCAATGCTTCTACCTCACGCTTCCTGCGCACTGTTTTTTTTTTTGCTGTGGCACGAACTGATGGTTTCCTTTACGCGCTTGGTTTTTCGGTGAATGATGGTGGAATTTGGATCAAAATTATTTAATTTATCGTGCCCAAAGACGATAAAGAAGCAACCAAAGATTGTCAGACGGACTGTCGGTATGAATTAGTGAATGATGTGGTGGATGAAACGCACGAACAGGCAGCCGTAAGTAAACTTGGAAAGATACATAAAGATGCTGGTGCTGTTACGGGAACTGGCTATTCTGTTGGGTAGTTTCGCAGAAACTATTGAGTGTGTTACCAAGTTTCTTAGGTAAAGAAATGCAGATGACATTTAGAAAAGCAGTAAAAGGGGGCCCGGTTCATAAGAATTTATTTAAATAATGGTGAGGATTGGTACGAGCCAGTAGCTTTTTAGGAGTTTCTCAAGTTGGGCCAAGTAACGGGCCGTGGATTGAAATGGGCCTCGTAGTGGCCGTGCCTTGATGCAATAAATTAAAATTATGAATTGTGAAATGAATTGAGGTCACTTGGACCCAGTGAACCATGGTTGGAAGTTGACGTTGAGGCTAACAAAAGGGAGTTATTTTATGAAACTCAGCATGAGAAGGTGGTTAGCCAGTGAGGGAGTGGCCAGTGTGGTGTAACTGTTAACAAGCCAGTTGGGTTCAAGGAAGTTGTGTTATGGCCAGAGGCGATTAAACCCAAAAACTCGGCCTGGACTATGGAAAAATATGTGTAGTCATGGTGGAACACCTATAAGACGAATATTTTGTTCATTGGTG
Organism: Lithobius niger; assembly: GCA_023313725.1. Classification (NCBI taxonomy): domain Eukaryota; kingdom Metazoa; phylum Arthropoda; class Chilopoda; order Lithobiomorpha; family Lithobiidae; genus Lithobius; species Lithobius niger. The sequence continues at coordinate 23,150 of JAHWFP010258740.1, read as the reverse complement.
AAAAGGACTCAATGTGCGATGGTACGTGGTGGACGAGAATTTGTAGAAAGAATTTATGTCTCCGCGTATGCGCGACAGGCATCTTTTGTTAAAGGCGGTAGATGATGCTTGCTAGGGAGTCAGTTCAAATCGACTTATTTCGTGTACTATGGGCTATGGCCATTATTAGAAGCATTACAATTCTGTGAGATGGAACCATTTGTTTACACGAGATTCTGAAAGGCTCAATTGTTGCAAATTTTGGTGGATACTACTACCTTACCTTGCAAATTCAATCGTTATTGACTATAAACAAAGTGTGACAAGAGTATGTATAGTTTGCGTTTACAGGCCAAGTTGTCACACCCCCCACAATGGAGGAACGCTTTGGTGAACCACTGCTTGAATTACTTGAAGAGTTGAAGTGAGCCCAGAAGGAGGTCGCGGCGACGGTTCACGCAACCTGACAACCGAAACGAGATACACAGGCGATATGATGCGGTGGATCGTTTCGCTGAGGCAGAGATTGACTATTTGAGGGGCGTGGAGTTGAGACGTGGTAGTGCTTATAAAGGGGTGGCAGCACCTTCCCTGTCATGGCAGGTAATGGCAGTGGTTTTGATTTTGGTCTTCCGAATTTGGTTACTGGATCGGATTGGTTGCCGATAATGGTATCGGATCGATACCAGCAACTTTCACTGAAATATCGATAACTCTGGAACCGTTTGAGATTACGACATGCGGTTTGCGATATTTTACTTAGGAAATCACCCAGTATCTTTGTAGCTATCTTTTAACTGTTGGTTACTATTTTAATAATTATTGGACTTTGGAAGAAGGAAATTTTGATAAAGAATTAGGAATTAAATTTTGGATATCGGTACCAGTTTCATGTCTATACCAAATTTTTAAAACTGGATCGGTATCGGATTGTTGAAGTTTGTATAAGTACAGTCTAAGTGAACACTCAATTTGAAGTCTGTCTTCAAGTTCACGAGTATTGGAAAAACATTAGTTTACCAAAAATGTAATTACTGAAACTTGGTATTTTTTTTGGAGGCTATCGGCTATATGTATACAAATTGAAAAACAAAATAGATCAAAATCGTAAAAATTGGGAAATCCAATAGTAATAGAAATGAAATCGAACCCAAAATATTAAAATCCTCACACCCCTCACAATGGGCAAATGATTAGTAAATGAGGGCCAAATCAGTTTTCAAAACTGGTACAATTGAGGACTTTGCTTATCGAAGTACCAAATGGCAAGGAGATACGAGGCAATCAGCAGATGGAACTGGTTACCTGTGTTACCTATGTAAAAACTTCATGCATATGTGTGTAGAGAAGAATGCAGCCAACAATGTGAACTGCCAATGATATCCGTGAAAGCTCACAATATTAGATCCTGCTTTCTCTTTATTTTTTAGTAGCGTTTACAGCCAAGTTCATTCTTAAATCATTTTTGATCCGATTTGGCATAGGATTCAGAATTAATGAATGTAACACATATCTTATGCTTGTTCTGGTAGTACTTAAAAAAAAAGGAAAATATTACGTGTTTTCATTTGTTTGTACAATTACTAATGTTAAGGCTGCACCGATACTGATTGGCTCGGAATCGGTATTATTTGGCTAAAATATCGGAAACTCTGTAACCGAAATAACGAAGCGCGGTTTGTGGCATATTTAAGCAATCGCTGACTATCTACCAAGCTACCTTTTAAGTGCTCTGCTCTGAAATCCACAAACAACAAAATGTAATAAGAGAAAGGACTATACGTTAATGTGCCTGAATTTTTGAAAGAAGAGTGTGAATGGTGATTGTCGTTTTGCAACTAAGAATGGTTAGTTGATGGATAGTTGACGAATGTTGAAAGGTTCGACAATAATGGTAACATTATCGTTTGTTACAGAGTGAATCTGGGGATGTTAATGATGCAGCTGCTGCCGGAATCTACGACCTCTACCTGACAAAGCACTGGGGTTTAAAATATGCGACCAGCGCCGCATGTACCATCCTTAAAGTCGACCAGGTAAGATATAATACGTTTTTTTGGTAACTGACTGGTTTCTCTCTATTAACCTCATTATCTCAATGGTGCCTGCCTGAGCCCAGGAGGGGGGGGGGGGGGGTAAACCCTATACTTATGTAAGTGTTAAAAATACTACACTATTCACTTCAATTTTTAATAAAATTACATGGTTATTGAATGGTGGTGACGTGGTGCTAACACAGTGCCGTGCTAAAACTGGCAGTTATAGCCGATTAATCTGAAAACCCACGCATGTCACCATGGGGTAATTAGCAGGACCTATACCACGAGACACTACAATGACCAAATTTTCAAACTATGCGACAAAGCTTCAAACCGTATATCCCAACACGAATCCACAGTAAATAGGCATATTCGCTACTGGCTTATATTTTTTGTACCTACACGTTAGAAAAAAAAACGTACAACATTGACACAGGCCAAAATTTAAACTATCTCAAGACTAAAAGGGTTATCTACTGTTTTGCGTTGTTAACGTGAATTGCATTTTATTACAGTATTTACAGTACATTTTTACTTCTTACAGATTATCATGTCGAAGCCAGCTGGAGGACCGAAAGCTAGGAAGAATGAGAATTGGGATGAGGACTAAGAGACTTCATGTAAATTAGGAACAAGATTACAAGATTCCACCAAAATGTGCATTTTTTATTTACAATTTGCATCACATGTTGTTATTGCTTATAAATTTTTCTAACTACATTTACACCTCTTCATGTTTTAATTTATTTATTATGCTCTGCCTAGGTGTGGACACTATCGATTGAATCAAATATAGTTACTACAATACATTTGGCGCGTGTAAATAGTCTAAGGCTGCACTTACAGTATACTGATCCATTTCTAAAAAGTTGTGCGTTTACTGGTACCGATGTAGATACTCAAAATTTAATCACTAATTTTTTTAATCAATGGTGTAGCTTTTTTTTTCGTAGTTTAAAATTTTTAAATAATAATCGGCAGTTAAAAGATAGCTAAGAAGATACTCTGGGATTTCCTGAGCAAAACGCCTGAACGCCACATACCACATATCGTTATTTCGAACGGTTCCGGAATTTTTGATATTTAAGCGAAAGTTGCTGATACTACCGGTCCGATATACCACAAATATCAGCTACCTGTCCGATCCAGGACAGTATCAGTATCGTGCAAGACTTCCTGTATTCTCCCTAATGCAAGATTGGACATTTTATAAAATTTGTACTGTACCTTTAAAATTGCAGCATTATCTTGCACTTGCGTCCAAATCAATAACTCGGTTCGAAACTTTTTTTCACGTGTCATCCAGTGGGTCCGGTCCGAAACGACTGGCTCCAATAGTTTTTAATTATTTGGCAGAAAGTAAAACTATTTTTTAATGACCTCTTCAGGCAGTCCAAAAATCGACGGCATTGTTGAAAATAATGGATTTGAATCCAGTATAGGGTGGAGCACACCAGCTATTAAATATATTAGTGGCATTACAACAGCCTTGTGAAAGTCTATAGTCCGAGTCTATTGTGTGTAGTTGTAGCCATTTGTCACTTTCGAATTTGCAAACTCGAGAATGCAATTCGTTTTGTATTCAAATGGTCTAACACTTGGACAAAATAGTACGATAATTTTTATTTGGTTTTGAGAAGCAAGTAAGAATTGTGGTATTTAGTGAGCTGGTGGTTGTGCTACAACTCCGTTTTGCAACGTGGCGACTAGAAAACGTTTGCATATTCATGCCACATTCTGTTCGCGCATTTAGTATTTGGAATCGCATTTGCTCGTTCCATCGTTTAAATTTTACTCATTTCTCCCATTTTACTCGGCTGCATTTAACAAGCAATTTGAAGTGATGATGGATCGATATTGTGTAACTGTTACTAGTTTCTTGTCAGTGCAAATTCAAGATGGAGAGAGGTGGGGTGTGGCCACACCAATTAACCCTTTTAGGCCTACGCCATTTTTTCAATTCTCATGCGAAAAAGCCTATGGCTGCAACATGGCTGCCATGAACAAGTTGCATGCCTCATGAAAATTAATTGTAATAAAAAAAACTATGCGGTCTAGGAGTATAAAAATTCGCAGACGTAATAATTATATTGTAAATTATTGACCAGAAATATAATTGGGACCATCGTCCTACGTTTTCATTATTTAAAAAAATCCTGAAGTTCGACTACGTGAACAGCGATAACGAAAGTTTCAACTAACAGTACTCAGAATGATAACATCCACTCGATATTCTTCTATCACAACGCGTGTTATTACTTCCGAAATCATTATTTTATGTTTTATTACCGTAAACATAGTTTAAAGTTGCTTTATTTCTTCGAGATTGACGATCGATTACAGCTCACTACCAAATCGTTGCCGGACGCCATAATGACCGGCTGCCCGCAATGCGACGCGCTGCTGCTGGCGCCGATGGCTGCGACCTTGACTCGCTTTGCGTGACGTCACTCGCGAACGGCCGAAGAGGCACGTGCCGCGAACGAGCCAATCAGCGCTCGCGAGGCCGAAGCGTTTGAACAACGGTCGTTAAAACAGGACATTTCATTGGAAGAATACAGGCAGTGATGTTGGAGTTGATAACGTCATTTTTCGCGGGCAAGAAAATTGGGAATTCCCTCTCTCGAACGCGACCAAGATGGCGGCTGTACGTTGCGTCGTTCCGGAGATACGATCGTTTGAACCAACGGCTATTTTCAGCAAATAAACGCAATTTCACGTCCATTTTGGCGACGATGCCAACAATAACATTGACTTAGGTAATAAACAGATGATATTAAATTAAATTAACCTAAATAAACCGAAAATATACGTTCCAAATTACGTAATTCAATCGGAGTTGCGCCTGCGATGTACGCAATAGGAAATTTATTTTTTTAACAGGGCGTAGAACTCGGCTGAACCGGGCTAACGATACATCGTCATGTCGGCTTTTTCGCAGTGGAATTGCGATGACGATATATCGTCACTTAGGCCTAAAAGGGTTAAAAACAACCAGGAAAGGCACTGAATTTTGGGCAAAAACATTTTAGTTCCGGGGTTCAAATTGGGCAGCTTAGCTGGTGATGTTCTACGATGTAGCACTGAACATTATGTTCACTGTTCAGCTCAATAGCTAAAATAAGCTTGAAATTATGTTATGCTTGTGACGTGCAGTAAGGACTGACAACTACTATTGCGCCTGCCAGTGTGTTAGTGTAACACGCTGAGTACGTCCATGTACGGATAAAAACGGCCCACTGACAACTATTATACGTTGCTGGTCCAAGTAGTGCCACCACTAGTAGAACATAAAATGTTCAGATTATGTGGCATTACAAAAGCGTTAACCGCCTCAAGCAGTGTCAAGAGGTCAGCTCCCATTACAGAACAACCAAGCGTGCTGTGACGACTGACGAGATCTACCAAGAGACACGCTACTCTTGTCACTTCACTGGCTGGGCCCCCTACATGGAAGTGACCTCTGAAGGCCATCTTTCATGACCGTGTGGAACAGTTTAGCTTCTGCGTGGTCTGCCCAACCACTGCATGTGACATAGTGAGCCTGTTGGTTGACCTTGACCCAGCGTATTTGTTTGACTTGGTACGAGTATGTGTAGCACCACTAAGTGGCCGGGCGTGAAAGCTTCAATATAAAACAATGGGCTTCTGTGAGTGCCGTCAAAATGAGCATGTGGCTGGGTGTGAAGGCTGCAGTACAAAACAAGAGAGCATGTGGTGCCACGCTTGATATGGGCAGTTCTCTCTTGTAACATGGCACTGACCAAGCAGTAAACCTCACGACACCTCTCCATTACTCACCAACCACTCAAGATACTGCCTCCACACACACACCCCCTCCAAGTAAATTGTTGAGGCCCCAGGAACAAACTTGGAAATACTCCAATGATTTCTCTTTCCTCAGTCAAATACTCGTTTTCTTTACCAGCCCTCCACACAAGACCTGAACAACAAACTGCTGTCTCAATTCCTCCCTCCACTTCTCCCATCCCACTTACTCTCTCGACCTACCGTAACTATCCACACTGTTCCTCCACAGCTCCGTCTCAACACCCAGCATTCCCTTTCTCTATGGTTCCAATCGACCTACAACGTTCCAACTCTTCGTCACATAATCATGGACCCTACGCACCGTGGTATACTCCTGTAGAAACCAAGTTTCGCTATCATCTCTCGTTTCAAAACTTGACCGTCATTTGCTGTGAAGCAATTAACCCCCAAAGTAACGCCTACTCACCTCGTCCTAAACGTTATAGGGACCACCACCCTACTAGCAAATGTAACCACCGAGACTGCCATGCCCTTCCACAGAATACAAGCAAGTTCATTTCGATTGTACCCCCACATAGCTGTGTGTCATAGTCATGGGCCCTATGCTGTATCCTTCTGTCGAAACCAAGTTCTTCATCCACTTCTCTCGCCTCTAAAATTTGACCTTCATTTGCTGTGAAGCAAATAATTAGCTCCCAACGCCCATCTACTCGCCTCGTCCCAGTGCTGCCAGTAGATCTTGTGTATAAAAATAATTGAATTAACTTTATTTTTTCAGTGTGGGCTGTTGCTCCCAAGAACCTAACAAGTATCACATTTATCAGACAAACAAAGGATACGCCTTGACCATTTCTGAAAATTAATACTGGAAAGAGAATATGACGAAAAATAAGGGATATGCCTCTTTTGTTCTCCAAAATTAAAATGCAGACAGATCAGCAGACCAGTAAGTCACTAGACACCCAAGATATGATCATAGGACCTACTCGTTTCTTACTTCCTGCAAATACTTACCTTCAGTAATTATGCTAAAACCACCTTTTTACACTATTTACTGCTCGCTTATGAACTAAAAACACCATTTTTTACGTTCTCCCTAAGCTTTTCTCCACTGCCGCCAGGCGGCGCTGCACGTCCTTACCGACGTCAGCGCCCCCACCAGTCCAACCGCATCACTTTTCGAGCACTCCCATCGTGGATGGTTGTGCGAGTTTTTACTGTGTGCTTCGCGAATTAACCAACGCGTATTATGGACTACAACGACGGACTTCGATGTCAAGAAGTGGATCCGACGAGCGGCTTATTGGAAAGCAGCACGGTGGGAACAGGATCGAAGCACGGCAACGGTCGGTAGACGATAGGCTTAACGGATACGGCCATGCCGGCGGTGTGTTTGGTCGGCCGGTCCAGGGCAAGATGGCGGCCGAGAATGAAGCCTTTGTGATTCGTGGTTACGGAGGCGTCGTTGCCTCCCGTTCTTCCCCGGGATGTTGTTCGTGTTGAAATATCATTTTTTTTCATGCAGATGGTGATTTGTAGAGTGAGCCAGTGGAGTTGTCACCGTCCCGCAAGGCAGGTCAGTGCCGATCCGATGGCGGGCGTTAGGTGAGTGGCCGACAGTGGCGGTAAGTTGAAAACCAGTAGTGTTGAGAGGATGAATAGGACGACCGCTCCCGGTGGGGAAAATAGCGGTGCGGTTCCTACACTGAGTGGTAAAAAGCCGGCCACGGTCGCTGTCCGTGGTCCGACTATCCCAGCAAAAAAAAAAAAAAAAAGTTGCAAGTGCCGCGTTTGGACATAATTGCAATGCTGGTTGAGCCGAGGGGTGCAAATTGAAGCCGGTTTTTTACCGGACCCACGCTGTCGCCACTGGCAACACGTGTGTAGCACCATCGGCGACACTCAGTAGCTACTAGACGCTGATGCAGCGGGACAAATTGTCGCCGTCCTGTAGCCAGTTGTCACCAGGAAAAGTAGCTGTATGACGCTGACGCAGCGGGACACATTGTCGCAGTTCTGTAGCCAGTTGTCGCCAGGGAAAATAGCTGTATGACGCTGACGCAGCGGGACACATCGTCGCCGTTCTGTAGCCAGTTGTCACCAGGGTAAGTAGCTATTATGACGCTGACGCAGCGGGACGCATTGTCGCCGTTCTGTTGCCAGTTGTCACGTTAAGGGTGTCACATGTCGCCGGTGAGCATTGTGTCGCCAATGGTATGGTAAGTGTCTCCATGGGCGTTTGCCCATAGGCCTATGTGTTTATGATATGTTAGGGTATGTTTACATTAATCGTTATTGCCTCTACATTTCTTTGGTCCTGGAATGGCAGCGGCGTTGGCTCCTGCGGTGTGCATCAAGACATGGTCTCAGTGGAGTTTGGCAACTTGGACGGTTAGTACTATGGGTTTGAAGTAGGGCTCTCCCCCCTCCTTTTGCCTTCGACTGTCTTCTCTTCCTTGGGTCCTTAGGCTGAGTGGGGGGGTGAATCTGATGCCCTTTGGGGTCTGGCCGCTATATGCGGTCGCACGGGGCCACTATGCCCAATTTTTTCTTGCGAATCGCAAACAAGTTTTATTGTGTATGCATAGTTGCCTCTTAAGGTCAAACCAAAACATGTGAATGGAGCTGTAGTTTGTTCATCTGGTTCGAGTACGAGTTCCCTTGGCTTAAGTAGGAATCAGAAGGGGGACTTTAAAGTACGTGTTGAAGTTATATCCAATTAAGTCGGTTTCTGTGGAAACCTGACACTCTAGGCTCGGTCATCAGCGTAAATTGGGCCCGATACATTTCCATAACTCCAAGGTGGTACATGGATACTAGTGAGTGAAGCCTAACTCTCCTCAGTGTGAGGTCTGCAAGGTAACCAAATCGACTAGGACCAGTTTTAAGGGTATTGGTGCTTTGCAGAGTAAGAAGCCCCTCGAGCTCCTTCACATGGATGTTTGGGGCCCAAGTCGCACGGTATCCTTGGGTAATTGTAGATATGTGCTTACTTTACTTGATTATTCTCGTTATGCAGGGGTGTTTCCCATCGCTAAGGAAAGCGGTGTGTTTCAAACGTTTGTTGACTTTCGTGCCAGGAGGGAATGACAATTTAGCTTCAACTTTGTAAATGTTCGCACGGACTGAGGTACGGAATTTTGTGATTATATATGTAGGTTGGGTATCAGATATCAGCGAACCAATGCCTACTCACCAGCTATGGCTGGAATCGCTAGACGATTTAACCGCACGTTGTTAGAAGGGGTACGTGCAATACTTCACGAGACGTCTCTGCCACGCAATCTTGGGTATTCACCTACCTGAAGCATAGGTGCCCTCACTCAGACTTAGGCTTTAGGGTCCCTTGTACGTTATTGTTTGTTCGAGGTGTATCAGTCAGACATTACGAAGACCTGGTGCAATATGTTATGTACACTTCCATAAGCCGGGAAGGGATACCCTTGACGTTAAAGCTGGGAGGGGGTATTCATTGGCTATGCGGTAGACAGTAGGATATAGAGTGGAATCCCCATACTTACTTGGTCATTGAAACTAAACATGTAACGGTTGGTGAGGTTTAGTTATGGGGAAGGGAGGTGGTCCTTGCAGTATAGGCCTCAGAGTGTGCCCAAACCCAGTCTAAGTGCAACTACATTTAACGTGGGATGGGACTTAGTTCGAGTACAGTGTCAGAATCGGATGGTAATTCTAGGGTAGAAGCAGAAGTTATGACTGAGGGCCCACTAACCATTGAAGAAGTTCCTCCTCGACCATTCATTCGTAGTAATAGTGTAGGCTCCTCCCCCAAATTGGCTCCTTTAGATTTTCAGTATTGGTGTAGGGACGTAGTAGTCCGTCAGACGGGGCAAAGGGTAGGTAGGTTGGATGTGTACTATCACACCCCAGATGGAATTATGTTCTGCAGTGTTAATGATGTCAAATAATATTGTGTAGAACGGGGATGTCAGTTTGAACCACTGTTCGGTTTTAGGGGTAGACGAACACCTGTTTTCGGAACTGTATCCACTAGTGGGCAGGATAGTCCTGTTGATTTCTGTGATGCTGCGGCATACGTGTGTATTGTTGGGCCAATTATCTATGCAGAAGCCATTGCCTGTCCTCACAAGTGGGAACGGTCCATGGGAGACGACGTTACGTCCTGTAAGACAAGAGGGGTACATAGAGGTTAATGTAACTATTGGTATGGAAGTGGGGATGTAAATGGATATACAAGGTAGAAGAATACCGACGGAAGCGTTAGACGTTTCCGCTCCCGACTAGTAGCTCGGGGGTTTTGTCAAGCAAGCGGTGTGGATTTTGATGGAGTATTCAGCCCAGTGTGAATTTTGTTTTAGGTTAGATTCTTTTATGTATTATGGTATCCATTCTGAAGTAAACAAATGTTGATTTGGATATCCAGTGTGTGGTACGTTGGATTGCAAAACCTTCGTGAAAATCCCCATAGGATTCAAACCTGGGGTTCACCATGGTACTGTGTGGCTATTGCAAACAGCCGTATATGGTCTTCACCAAAGTGGGTGACTGTGATGGGAAGAACTTGAAAGGCCATTAGTGATGATGGGATTTTCTCAGTTCTTGGGACTTAATCTGTGTTTTTCATTTTGGTTTAGATGCAGTTTTATGTGGATGTGTGCTTTTGTTAGCCAGAATCGAAACTCTTAGAGCAAATGTAGTAACGTTGCTTGAATCCGAATTCGAACTCACGTCTTTCGAAGTAAAAAAAAAAAAAAAAAAAACCCTATTGGGTGTTGCCTTCCCAAGAATTGATGGCATGACAGTAATTCATCAAATCTTACTTTGCACAACTCACGGAGAGGTATGACGTCGATGAAACGTGTACGGTGCGTGTGCCAGTTCATGTCTGCAGGTACTGGTGTTCAAACGAGGCGTGACGAAGATGAGACAATTGTACATTTCCCATACAGGTCACTAGTAGGAAGTTGTTGTATGGAGCTTCTAGAACAAGGCCTGATATTCTTTTGGGTGTTATAATATTGTCCCAATATACCTATGCCTTTACGTCCATTCATATTCGCTTATTGTTGACCATACTGCGATACTTATGTGCTGTCAGTACGAAACATTATGCTATTGTTCTTTCAAGTGTCACGTGATATGAATCGTATGCCTGTGTAGCTGCATCTTGGGCGGCCGATAGAGTCGACCGGCGTAGTTTCGGTGGGCACATTGTATTCTTGGGTAGCGTGCCTGTTTTTTGGGGCTGTGACAGCAGGGTATGGTGTGCCTCAGTACAATGGAGGCGGAATTCATTGCACTGTTTCCGGCTGTAGGAGTGTTGGCCTGGCTACACAGTGCATGTCACATTCGGTATTGGCACCGTTGGCTACAACACCTTCATTGTACTGTGGCTCCCATTCTGCCATCCACTTTACTAGGTATGAGGTGAGAATCTTGAGGTCAAAGCACATTGCCATTACAAATGTATGTTTTTGGGGGATTGGATACGAAAGCTATATTTCTGGTTATATAACGTGCCGTCTGCACTAAATGGTGCAGACATGTTGTCGGAATGGCTGAATCCAGGGCGGTTGAATAGGCTATGTTCAGCGGCGTTCTATAATTGTGACTCATAAGTAATGTTTTACCTTCTGTAGCATTGTGTTTGCATGAGACGGATGGGAGAGTGTGTTCGTTGTCATAGCCTAACTATGAATGGTTCTTCCCAGCAGAGGTTTTACAGTGTTCATGTCGTTGTTTGATATGTCAAGGTAGGGTTAAAGTCCTGAAACTGAAATGTACTTTCCCCAATTCAGAGTGTTTGGAAGCCTGGTCGGTGGTTATGCATTGTGCATGCCTGGAGAATTATATCTGGCTGATCAAGCACTTTAGCCTAGTGGGTGGATGCCTTCCGGTTTCGGACGGAGCGACCGCTCACGCGCGTTCTGGGGTTGACGTGGGCAGCAGGGGATGCAAACTGCAGTCTTGTTGTTTACGTCATGTTTGTTTTAAGCCATGTGGTCAAGTGTTGTACCTTTCGAAATGTCGCTATTCATGTACAGTTGTACTTCAGTATTTCTTCTGGACCTGCTTTGAAACAATACGGTAATTGTAGGTTTAGGATTTCGCTGGAGTAGCGCGGACATTCTTACACTCTTGGTGCGGGACGCCGCTGGACGTAGCAGTAGCAGCGTGCTCCCTGCGCCGCCCGACCCTGTTTGTGCGTACTTCCTTGAGGGTCCCGAGTGGCCTGGGGCGGGCGGATCTGTGGTGCAAGCCATGTTGTGGCTGGCCAGGCGTTCTGGGGGTGATGCCCGAGTCGGTGTGCCTTGTTTCAGTGTGTTATTCTGGCTGTGCTCCATTACGGCAATTCTAATGGAGCGAGCCGGTTTTCTGGGCTTGTGTGCCGTGTTCCTGAGCTAGGTTCGCAAAGATGAGGTGGAGGTACTGCCAGGCGTGGGCTAACTCACCCGGCTGTTGGTTGGGGACCATGGGCCTCTCTACGAGGGCTTGGCATCGCTGGATGCCTGGTCCTGGTGGGTTGGTCGCCTTTTGGTTCTTTATTAGTGTTTTGGTGGCAGTGTGTGTGTGGTTTAGTAAGCTTGTTCTCCGGGGTTCCTGGTTGGGGTGGTGATTCCCGCCTCCTGTCTGACAAATTCAGCATAATTACTGAAGGTAAGTATTTGCAGGAAGTAAGAAACGAAAATTTTAACTAGTGAAAATTAGTTTTTACTTACCTAAAATACTTACCTTCAGTAAGGACCCGCCCGCCTCCCCGCAATCACTGAACCGGAGTGCCCGTGAAAAAGTGATGCGGTTGGACTGGTGGGGGCGCTGACGTCGGTAAGGACGTGCAGCGCCGCCTGGCGGCAGTGGAGAAAAGCTTAGGGAGAACGTAAAAAATGGTGTTTTTAGTTCATAAGCGAGCAGTAAATAGCGTAAAAAGGTGGTTTTAGCATAATTACTGAAGGTAAGTATTTTAGGTAAGTAAAAACTAATTTTCACTAGTTAAAATTTTCGTTTTTTTTTCTATTAAAATTATCAGAAGTTTAAAATCTTCGATTTTCTCTTTTCAACGCTAACGCGTAACATTTCTACCTCCTTGCTGCTGGTTTTTCTCCTTTTCGGTTGTGTCGGTGCATCAAACATTCCCTATGTCAGGAAATCTTTGGTAGTGGGTGCCTTTTTAAGGCGCTTATTAGCTTCTCGAAATGAATCAACAGCCGTACGCTTATTTACCTTTTTGCAACCTTCACTTTCCTACATATTCAATGAATTATTCCTCTGCGGCTAGTGCTTTTAATATCTGCCCCTGGTCTTCCAGTACATTCTTGGTTTTCTGTTCTTCCGTTTTGCCCTTCCGATATTGCTGATAGCTGTGGTTTGTTTTGGCTGTAATTAATGAGTCATATGCCGCCTCTGTTATTGAAGTGCTCTCTCATTGTTTATTGCGTGTGCAGAGTAGAAGAGGCATTACCACGGATCAAGGAAAGTGATGATGCAGTGCATTACTTTTCATACCCAAAGACAGTGTTCTGGCAATTTCAGAAATATCTCGTTAGTCAAGAATGTGTTACAAAGTGCCATAAAAATTGTGCAATTATTGACTCAAACATTATTTGTTATTGTAAATTGTGTCCAAATTCAATTTCATGAATAGTTGGGATAATTATTAAAAAACAAAACGAAGCCTAGTGGTTATGAGTACCGTATAGACTCGCTTATAAACCGCACTGGCGTATAAGCCGCACCCCAACTTTATGAAGACCAAAAAACGAAAAAGAAAACGCGCATATGAACCGCAAGTTTATGAGGTAACTGACATTTATTTGGCCCATAACGTTTTACCAAACCACTGTAAAACATGGCTGATAAGCCAACAATTGCAAAAAAACACAGCAAAACATGGCTGATGGCCTCAATCACTAGTCCAATTCAGCACCTTCTCCTGGAACTTCTTGGTCTGCAGCTTTGTCTGCATCCCACAAGATGTCATCCTCTGTTCCATCAAGAGCGTTGCTGATGCAACATCTTTAAAATCCTTTTTAAAAAATGAAAGTTAAATGTTTTTTTTAGAAATAACTTTGGAACGAATGCAGCTAGTGACTTGTGGTTTGCACCGTTGGAAAGCTGGCGAAAAACCGGTTAAAATGGTGTATTTGAACGTCAAAATCGGTAAATATTTAGCGAAATTATCGTCGTTTCTGCGTACAAGCCGCAGGTTGCTCTTTTTGGACAAAAATATATCGAAAAAAGTGCGGTTTATATGCGAGTCTATACGATAACTTACTCCATGTTTCCACTCAGACTCTCGTATTAATACAGTGCTGTGCCGTACAGAACACGATATCAATGGGTGTGACACCACAGGGCGACATGGCGACATCATCCTAGCCGCGAGGCTTGACCCAGCACGGTTGGGATGTGAAAGCGCGCTGGTAAATCGCTGAACACTATTTCATCGACTTTTATCAACATAATAGAACTTGATCGACTTGGGGGAAAAAATATCAACCAATCCAATAATTACTGACCACTGGCAGCTCAGGCCATCGTCCTGAGACTTCTTCAGATGGTTCTGAACGTCCTCTATATGGACAACCATCACTCCTCTAGTAAACGTAAAGCACCGGAACTGCTCATTTCGATTGTACCTCACATCGCTACCTTCCTTCCTTCCTTCCTTCCTTCCTTCGCCACCACTTTTTTTTCGTGTACAAAAGACAGTCATCTATAACACACAGCACAACACCCAAATGTATCCTGACTAAAACTCTCATTACCTTCACCCCTCCCATCATTATCCAATCCACCATTCCTCCATGCCATAAACTCTTCCCCCTACAAAACATGAAAAACTTGCTCCTCCCCATTAAACTCGGCCCTTCAAAGGAGTGATATCAACACACCAAAACTAACTAAATACAACAAATTACAACAAAACCAAACCAAAAGCCAATAAAGAGGTGACTAAGTTGAGAATGGTTCGGCCTATAGGCAAAAGGTAGTAGCAAATTGTTGAAAACCAATTTCTTGTTGACGTGGCACTTTATTACTCATCTGCACGGTAGCACAGTTGAGTCTACACAATTAAAAAAAAGGTGTGATATCATATCAAAAACCAAAACTGGTAAAAGGGGCCACCTAGTTCCGAATAGTTTGGCCCTTCAAAGGCGTGATATCAACACACCAAAACATTCGCCAACTTAATCGCACCGAATAATACTTTTAACGTTAAATGAAAACTTGAACATTGCTACCGAAAGTAGCAATGTTCTAGTTTTCATTTAACCTTCGAATTATTAAGCGGTGCGATTAACTTGGCGAATGTTTTGGTGTGTTGATATCACTCCTTTGAAGGGCCGAACCATTCGGAACTTGGCGGCCCCTTTTACCAGTTTTGGTTTTTGATATGATGAACTCTTCCCCCTACAAAACATGAAAAACTGCTCCTCCCCATTAAACTCTGTGCTCGTGCCCACTCCCCACAAACCACCAGAAGTCTCAAGTCCCTCCCGCTCAACATCAACCATAAAAGTCAATGCCATTGTCCTTTGGCATTCCCCACCTTCCTTCTCACCACCTAAAACACCCTCAAGCAAACCCCTCCAACAGTGACAGATCTACGCTACAATTTGGGACGTTCTGGCGCCCCCCCCCCCCCCCCCTGATTTACTGCCGGCTGGCTTGGCACCCCTTTGATAATGTAATAAATCCACCACGCCAACAGTCTAGATCTGCCACTGCCCTCCAACCATCTCAGAAAAACTACGAACAGAAGTGATGACATAGAGCAACCTTGCCTAAGCCCCATCTTGCGCTCAACCCCTTTCGAAAGTACTCGGAAGGCAAGAGCCTTTATACAATCTCACAAGCAGTCTACTAAACTTTTCCCAAATCCTCCACCTTCCTCACTTCTTTCAAGATCAACCCCGATTTACCCCATAATATACCCTCGTGCCTTCTTTCCTGACCACCTTGATTGCCTGAGTAACAATAAAAACATTATGCTCAAATCTTCCTCTGGAACCCATTCTGACCATCCCCAGTTCTCCTCTCTCAGCTGGTCAATCATGATTCTCATAAAGATCTTGTAGACCACATGCCTACTATATGCTCATACTATATAGGGTGTAGCAGAAATATATGTCACACATGAAGGAGCATGTCGTATATAACAAACTGATGAAAGCCTTCCATATGAACTTAAATCCGAAAATGCCTCCACCTTTCCGAGATACATGTTCCACCCCCCCCCCCCCACCTATTACCTTCTTCCATAGCATCATGTCAAACGTTCCACATTCAATCGTTAGAGCTTTCATGTAGTTTTCAAATACTGTACGTTTTGTACAGAAGGCGACGCTCATGATGTTGAATTTTACATGGAGCAATGAAGCACACCTGTCTGGAACGAATCCTTCGTGTACTGCAAAAGCCTGGTTTCTAGATTCAACATGCTGCAGATGAGGAGGATGTGGCGCCCAGAGGTGAAATCTGTGAACCCCCGTAGAATTTGGACGACGGAGGGATGGACGTTGGATGAGGTGCACATCACACCAGAAGCTGCCAGGGGGAGGTGACCTTTTGGAAGGAGTCGGGGAAGGGGGAAGCAGAAGTAGAAGATGGTGATGAGGCATATGATGGTGGGGGAAAAGAGAGTGATCAGATGGAGGAGAGAGAACACCGGGGGAGAGGAGGTTCAGAGGGGAAGATGACACTGGTGGAGGTGGAGTGGGTACCATACAGGGAAAAGTGTTGAGTTGAGGGCGGTATTCAATATTCATCAATATGAGAGGGAGAAGGACTTCCCCTCATATTGATGGGAGGACAGCTGAAGAGAGGAGAGGAAGAAGGAAGTTTGATTTGGTGGCAGTCATGGCTGAGACACACTTGAGAGAAGAAGAGATGGTAAAAGGGCGGTGGGGAAATTGGGATCAACGTTTGTTAGCAAAGTGGATGGCAGGAATGGGGGAAAAAGGGAACTGAACATCTGTTGTTTGTAGGATGGATAGAGGGTTTTAATGTGGTGGTGGCTGTGATTTAGTTGGAGATGGAAGGTGGGAGGGAAGTGTGGAATCCTGACATCCTTGGTTAGCTGGAAGGGTATATTAGATTACTCAGGGATATTTTGATGCTGCGGGACTTTAACGCAGAGTGGGGTAGAGTGGATAATGGAAATGGGAGGCTGTTTAGGAGGTTCATAGGGATAAAAGGCTGGAAGTGGCTAACCTGGGGAGTAGGGAGAAAATAGGGTATACCGACCGAGAGCAGAGGTAATTGTAGGGCGTCGGTGGACTTTGTCATGTAGGATGATGAGAGCGGGGATGGGAGTGGATGCAAACAGCAGGTGGTGGGTGGATTCGGGTCATTGTTTGATCTGGGTGAGGTGGAGGAGGGGAAGAGGAGTGGGTATTAGGGAAAGAAGAGGAGAAAGTAGAACCTTAGGATGCCGGAACACATTGTTTGTTTAGGGAGGAAGTCAAAGATGAAATGGAGGAGGGACTGGGGAATGGCTATGATATCTGGGAGGCTCAATTGTTGAGGGTGTTGGATAAACAATGTAGGAAGGTAGGAAGGGGTAGAGGGGAGAGAAAGGTGTGGTGGGATAGAAAGGTGAGGAAGGCTAATGGAAGGTAGAAGAGAACATGTAGGTTGTGGAGGAAGGGGTAGGGAAGGATTGCGAGGAAAGGTGGAAGGAGTTTTTGGAGAGGGAGAAAGTGGCGGGGAAGTCGTGGCCCAAAAAAATTGGGAATACAACCAGAAGCTGTCTAGAGAAGTTGCAGAGGGGAAGAGAGATGCGGTTGTGAAATTCTGGAGGTATGACAAGGGCAGGAGCAGGAGTAGGAGTGGGATGGGGAAGGGGTGGGAGGAGGGGAAGAAAGGAGTTTTTGAAGAGAGAGGCTGAGTGCTCTTTCTTGAGCCTGTGTGTTGGGGAGTGGTGGAGGAAGGGGTAGGCTAAAGTGGAGGGAGACATGGTTGAGGATGCTGGTAGGCTGAACCGGGCTGTTGTTGTCGGGTAGTTGGAGATGCTCTGGCATTCACCAAAGTGGGGAACGCTGAGGGAGAGAATGGGATAGTGGCAGAAAAATTGGTGAGGGGGACAGGTGTAAAGGGAAAGAGGAGACTGAAGAAATGAACTTCGTCCTGAAGGGAGGAAGGGTTCCAGAAAGCTAGAATAGGTTGCATATTTATTTGGTTGTTAAGGGCAAAGGGTCACACCCTTTGAATTTTTAAAGCTACACACTGGTGGCTATCACAAGGGCGATTTACAAGCTGTTTATGAGGATTTTGACAAGTACTTGCGAAAAGGGCAGGATGGTAGGGAGGAGTCGGCTGAGGTGCAGATTGTATTTTGGAAGGGGAGTAGGTTAGAAGATACTGTTTTCATTCTGACTCAGGCAGTAGAAGTGGGTAGAAAGGAGGGAAAAGTCTTTGGGTTGTATTCCTTGATGTTGCGAAAGCATACAGTGGGGTTAGATGGAAGCTTCTATGGAGGGAGCTTCGGGGCATGAGGGTGGAGAAGGGGTTTATTTGTCTTCTCAAGAGGATTTATGAGGGGGCAAGTTTCGGGCCTCTTGGAAGGGGGTTGACACTGAGTGGGTTCAGTGTAGAAAGGGACTTAAGCAGGGTTGCCCATTTTGTCCTCTTCTGTTTCTGGTGTTCCTAAAGGGCTTGGAAAAGGAGATGGTGGAAATGGGGAGGTTATTTGCTTGGAGCAGGGAAGAGGGAAGGGGTGAGGAAGAACTCCCTTCTGCACTCCTTTTTTGACATTTGTGAATGACTTAAAGAACTTAGAGGGAGGAAAAAGGGGACTGGAGGAAGTGCTGGAGGTATGTGCCGATTGGGGGTTGGAGATGGAGATGGAGTTCAGTGGTGGAAACTCAGGATATATGGTCTTTGGAAGGGGGTGGAGGAGGTGTGTATGGGGGGCAAGGGTCAGGAGGATGATAAGAGTTTGTGCACGAATCCTTGTTACCCGGAGGAAATGGTAAAGAAGGTAAGGGGAAGGGTGGGAGGATCAAGGAGATGATTGAAAAGATGGTGATATGGGGGTATAATCGTTGTGAGAGTGCGAGAATCCTGTGGAAGGGGGATTGCAATCCCGGGAATTAGGTTTGCTGAGGGGGAAGGGGGACGAACTGGTGTATGGGACGGAGGACTGAGAGCAGGTGGGTAGGTTTCAAGAAGAATTGGGAAGGTGGGTGGTGGAGGCCAATCACTTCATTGTGAGGAAGATTGTGAAGGGGGAAAGGGGTGGTCCAGATTTGATGCTAGGGAGGCATTGGAAAAGGTGGGGGGTGATCGAAGAGTCAGGGGACAGCCATAGGAGGTGGTTGTATGGATTGTATGCAAAGTGTATGAATACGTGACCAGGAGGTGCTGTGCAGGATCGGTGAAGAGGACAAGGAGGATTGTGGGGAAATTTGTGAAGGTGAACGTTTGAGATTTTAGGGGGAAGAGGATATGGAGGAAGGGTAAACTGAGCGATGGAAGAAGTGCTTGGAGGGTAAGCCTACCGCTGAGAGGTTATCGGGTTTTGAAAGTAATTTTGGTTGGGAAGGCTGTTATCGCAGAAACTGGGGTAGTGTGTTGTTTTTCAGGGCAATGGGAGGGGGTCTATGGAAACGAGACTTACTGTAGAGGGCAGGAGGTGAAGAAGAGGATTCGACTTATGGGATCTGTGGAGAGAAGGAGGAGCTTTTGGACCATGTGTTGGGCGATTGCTGTGGCCTGGAAGACCTGAGGGAGAGGGAGGAGTGAGGCGGAAGAGGAGGGAAAGAAAATAGGGTTATTATTTTTTTGGGGTGGGGGGTGGGGGTGGGGGAGGTCTGGATAGTGTGCGGTTCTTGTCTGGGTTACACAGCTGCTAGGTGCGCCCTGATACGTATTAAGAGAAAAACATAAAATTTCGTTATTCTCATCTCACCATTTCGGCAGAACCAACCACTTTAAAACACCAACGTAGTTTCTTCCTCTTTCAGTTTTCAGGGATGTCACAACACCCCCAGCATGGTTGAGACTAATGCAGAGTATCAAAAGTATATAAAACCAGACAACAACAATTGTGTCCATAATTTGCTTTTGAGAGTATATAGGTTATGCTACTCTTACTCTGCCAATGGTAAATATTTGAGTGAACTAGTACTTGCTTTCAAAGAGGGTGCCGTCGTCATGTAACCAGAGATTATGTCACTGATCGTCGTCATGGAGATCGTTTAGATCACTGAAAGAAAATGATCACGGGAAGAACATTAATTATTCGCTTTAAAAAAATGGTAGGTCGGTTATGAGGTTAAATAAGTTGGGTTAGAATAAGCTGATCAAGTTTTAATCCAGCATTCGGTTTCAAAAAGGTTTATAGTTATGAGTGAAGCGAAGTATAGTATGTGGTTTGTGTGTAGTGAAGTATGTTGAGCGAGCCACTTCAATTGAATCTTCTTTCCTGTACCCAAAAAGAAAATCAAGAATGATTATCTTTTGCTGTAACGAAGTTATTGCCACGGTTTCCTTGATTTGATGATGCTAGCATTTTTTTTTTACATGGACACGCCGAATCTAAAGTGTCTATACAGATCTCAGGCCATCGGATCAAGTTTTTGGCCGGCCATGATTTGGTTGGCCAGAGAAGTTTTGGGTTACGGATTTCTGATGTTATATGCTTAGCCGCAGCGAGCGCGTAGCATTCCTATTTTCATTATTTGAGAAAATAAGGAAAATTGAAAATCATCAATTGTCTTGGTTTCTGGAGAATCCGTGTAAAAACGTTATATGCCGAACCCGCTCAGGTGGGCTTGCTTGTTCGGTGCCAAAGTTAATTAAATCTATATTCTTGAAGAACCTAACGCGTTTCGTTTTCTGGTGCCATTGATAAAAGCAGATATTGTTTTATCATATGCTTTTTGAGAAGCATCATTAGCTGCTTGTAAGGTTGACACTTATTGACAGTAACTGTTGTAAATTGAACCACGCCATCTTTGAGAAGACGCCATTATCCCATAGCCATGATCATATGCCGTATCCTTAATACTTGCCTAGCTGTAATCCAAGATTTATTCTGTACTAACAGAAGGACGAACGTACTTTCCCTGCACCGAAAGCAGATCATTATTTTAAAACTTATGCATGTTTCTCTCAAACGCCTTCAAACGCCTTCTGATATTAGTTTTACGCCATCTTTGGGGAAATAGCCTTGTGTGAACAGTGTTCCCGCCTTCAATTTTTTCCAAATAATGTGTGATTGGTTCTTGAGGTCACGGTGGGGGCTGATATTTTACGATAAATTCCACTACAAACGAATCATTAACTAAAATATTGGAGTAAATAACGTAACTTTCGTTAAAATGAACCTGCCTCTGCTACAACTCTCCGCAATTTTCTTTTTTCATCACGGTTTGTCGTCATTGGCTTGGGAGCCCAACGTCATTTTATGATCTGTGTTGCCATTGGCTAAAATGTTGCGTAAACAACCAATCCCAGTTCAGGTCTTTTCCTTTACGTAAAAATGTTTTTGCTGGAAGCCAAAGACCTGAAAACCGGAGAATATCCGACGGTTAAATATCTACTTCCTTGATAAAAGAAAACCACTGCGGTAAGAAAAATTACTTCATCACAGTATCTAGTTAAGTGTATTAAGTTCGGTTTGCATTAGCTGATTTATATGTTAACGTCACAAACATATTCTGATGTAGCTTTGATGGTTGGGGCTTGGTTGGGGTGCGCTTTTTAAATTCAACTTAAAATATCGCGTATCGTCTGCTTCGCCAGCAGCACCTGCCCTGAACAAATTTCCAAGGAAGTTATGTGATTCTTCATAATTATGAGACTTAGGTAACATTATTACAACGTATCGGTGATGTAATTATCGTTTAAACGTATGTTGTAGTATAATTACTTCAATTCAAGTTTTAACCACGTGGGATGTTGTTACTAAAACGGACGAAAATTTTGTTTACTGCAGCTGTAAGTTGGAGTACAGTGGCACGTGGGGTGAGAGGGGGGGGGGGGGTGGCATAGAGTTAGACATAATAATATCTAAGGAATCGTTCATAAATTATGTAATGCCTGGAGGGGGAGGGATGGTTAAGCAAATATGTTAGGAGGGGTGATGGCTTGTGACGAAGTGTTACGCAACACACTAATTACGCTAAATTATTTTTCGAAATGATTTTCTATTTTTTGTCGCTACATTTCTTTTTTAGCGAAATTATTTTCGTCGACAACTGTTTATAATTTGAAATTTTTTTTAAACACTCGGCGTTACACCCTAGGTAGCATACTGAGTATTTACAAAAACAAATTCATCCCAAAAAGTGTATATAGTTGGGGGGGGGGGGGGG